>ML106723.1:15313-30313 GCA_003697995.1 Taxidea taxus jeffersonii | reverse complement strand
TTGTTATATAAATGACAAAAATAATAGAAATGTTCATGGCCAGCAGGCTGAAACAACATTTGAAAATTTTCATGGTAATAATTTTGTCCCCTCCTAACCCTCCCACAACCCAGTCCCACTGCCTCTAAATCAGGAAGGGCTGAGCAATTCCACCTGTAATCCCAGAAGATGGACGTGGGGCAGGGAGAGGTGAGCAGAGGAAGAAGGTCAGCTACTCGGTTTCCCATCACCCTTCTCACAGACTGTCACTTAAATCCTGATTTCCTGGAGTCAGTCTTCAGGAGATGTGGTTGGAACCAAGAGTAGTCAGACTTTTCCAGCAAATCTTCCCGCCAGATATCACCGTTTCTCCTACTTCCTTCCCAGCTCCTTGGCCAGGATCCTTTAAAAAGAGCTGATGTTCATTTGAGCCTTCATCACATGCCAGGCACTGTTTTAAGATCTTTCCTTATGTTGCTTCTAAATTCTTTTTTTTTTAAATATTTTATTTATTTATTTTGACAGACAGAGATCACAAGTAGGCAGAGAGGCAGGCAGAGAGAGAGGGGGAAGCAGGCTCCCTGCTGAGCAGAGAGCCCAATTCGGGGCTCAATCCCAGGACCCTGAGATCGTGGCCTGAGCCCAAAGCTAAGGCTTTAACCCACTGAGCCACCCAGGCGCCCCTGTTGCTTCTAAATTCTTACAGCAGTCCGTGAAGAAGCTTCCGTTAGTAGACCCATTTTACAGATGAGTTGTCCAAGACACAGGCAACGCTGTGCCTACTGAGCGATGGAGCCAGACCATTCCACGGCCCACCATACTCTTGACCACTCCCCGAGCTCTCGGGGACATCACTTCGGTCCACCCTCCCAACAGCCCTGAGGCATTGGTGTGATCCCAGGAAACCAAGTCCCAGAACATTTCAATGGCTCCCTCCAGGGTCCCCGTCCAGAGAGTGTGTGGTGGGGGGTCCATTCCATTGCACCTTATTCCAAAACCCATCGCCCTTCCCAACCGTCACACAGCTTCCTGTTGGATATTTTTAGTTCACGTGAGGGCACATCCAGCGTCAAATAAAGGATCTGTGAGAGAAGGGGCCTCTCCTCCATTTTTCAAAGGTCAGGCCTTCTCAGCAAGGACAGCCTCTGAGTGAGGCGCTGCCTCCACACGCGGGCGCATTCACAGTCCAAAAGGGAGGAACTCTCCAGGCCTATCAGCGTTTTTTTCTCCACCTGAGATGCCAAATCTCATTTCCACTGTGATCTTAAATTCTGATAGGCATGCCAAGTCTAATCACTAACACACACACACACACACACACACACACACACACACACACGTGAAAACCTAATTTGAAAAAACCAGTCAAGACCACGTATAAAAGACATGTGAAACCCGCATGGCGGCCGCTGACTTAGAACCGTGGAAGGTACAAACCCATCTTTCAGGCTTCTGCTACATCTCTGCTTTCAGCAGCTGTCCTAGGCTTCGCTTTAAGAGGCCACGAGATTTTATGTTAAAGATTTATTTATTTATTTGAGAGAGAAAGAGAGAGTGGGAGGGACGGGGCCGGGACTGAGGGAGAGAGAAACTTGAGCAGATTTCTGCGCTGAGCACAGAGCCCGACGTGGGGCTCGATCCCACGACCCTGAGATCATGACCTGAACTGAAACCAAGTGTTGGACTCTCAACCGACTGTGCCACTCAGGTGCCCTGAGATAGTACGAGATTTTTTTTTTTTAAGATTTTATTTATTTCTTTGACAGAGAGAGAGAGAACACAAGTAGGCAGAGAGGCAGGCAGAGAGAGGGAGAGGGAAGCAGGCTCCCCGCGGAGCAGAGAGCCCGATGCGGGACCCTGGGATCATGACCTGAACCGAAGGCAGACGCTTAACCCACTGAGCCACTCAGGTGCCCCGATAGTATGAGGTTTTAAAACCACGAGGGACTTTAGGTGAGTGAAAATAATTTTGAATTTTCACTGGACTGACTGGCATGCGGGGACTCGGACTCTGTACTGATTAGCACTGCTGAATATGTTTGAATGATGGTCTTTCATTGAAGAAAATAATGAATATGATATCTCAGGTTTGCAAAATGCACTTACAGGCCCAGAGCCAGTTTTGCAACTATCACATCACGTGGTTTCCTTCGGAGAAGGAGGCGGGATTTATGGAACAGCCGTCATGTGTCTGAGCTACCGGGGACCCGGAGGGACGCACTATGACCCTTGTGCACGCAGGGCTCAAAGCCTGGTAGGCGAGATCCAAGGCCCTAGGAAGTGAGGTGATTCTTACACAACCATCCGCAAGGACGACACCCTCGAACCCAGATCTCCTGACCGGGCCGTCTACTGCTTCTCTGCACCACCACTCTGTGAACACAGTTTGTACAAGAACAGGGAAGGGCCAGGGTGGCCACTTCGAGGTGGATGGGGACAGAGTATGTTTAAAAAAAGCAAATCATGTCCCCAGGACCTGAGCAAATTAGATCCCTTTCTCCCTCCCAGTCCTCAGCTTCATCACCTTCTAGAAACAAGCTCTTCTGAGGTTGCGAACAGCGCCATCAGCATCCCTGATCTTCCTCCCACTGAAAACTAAAAAAAAAAAAAAAAAAAAAAAGTAGGGGGGGGGGGCGGGGGGAGAAAGAAAGAAATTCTCTTAAAAAGATGAAGAAGTTTACATATGTTCAAACATCCGCAAATCCAAGCTCCTTATTTGTCCCATGTGGTCGGCCGAGCGCAGACACTCAGCAGCCCCAGCGCCCGTCGCCTCTATTCGAGAATGCGGGGTGAGTTTATCGGGTTAAAATCGGCTTTGTTTGGGTCTGCGCCGCCCTTGTTCCCCGGGGGCCCCACATAGGGCGCCAACATGGCCTGGAAGAGGGGCATGTCGACTGCCCCCCATCACGCATTGTCGCTGCGCAGTGAACTGGAGGCTCAGAGGGGAAGGGAAAAAAAGTAATTCCTCATTTTCATCCTGACCAGGGTTCCCCTTTTCTTTGGCGGCTCGGAGCCGCAGTAATCCGCATTCACGGCGCCCAGCCCCGGGTTCCTGGAGGACTTCTCTCCGGTTCCCTGGCATTGTCTTCTTCTCTGGGCCCGCTTCTTCCAATAGTGCTCCTTGAAAGCTCTTTCTCCGACAAAAAAGGACCAGCTCTATAATAGCCAACTTGCGTCCTTTCTTCTCTCTCTCTCTCACTCTTTTTTTGTAAGCTTTCCGACCGAGCCGGCCTATTTAATCTTCTTGAGGCGTTCAAGATGTCACTTACCTCTGATGGTGGAGACAATGGAGAAATCCTTCCAGCCTGAATGCCGGGCCTTGCTGAATGCCTCTGGTCGCTTTGAAGAGGCTTCTTGGAAGTCTCTGTTTCAGCCGCTGTCCTGGTGGCCCGAGTGCGGGGGTTTTTTTGTGCAATGGCATGCATGCCCAGGCAGCTCTGCAGAAAGGGAAGGGGATGGCTTTCTCTTCGGAAAGACCCTGGTTCAAATCCCAGCTCAGACTTGAGCTAATCATTCATGTCGTCCTCCGGGCCTCAGTTTCCCTATCTGTGAAATCGAAGTGAGAGGAGTTCCCATGTGAGTGTGTTGTGAGAACTGATTACAGAAAGAGAGAGAGAGAGAGTGTGTGTGTGTGTGTGTGTGTGTGAGCACAGTTAATTGATTGATTGATTATATAACTTCCTGGCAACTGGTGTGGAATTCTGCCATTCCTCTCTGATGGAGGGGAAAAGAAGAGTCCAATTAAGTCATGAATGGAAGAGAAGGAGCTAAAAGCTCAGAACCCTTGTCACCTTTGTGCCCTCCCTCCCTGCCTGTGATGTATTGACAGGCCCTGTTGACCCATTCCTGTCCCATTGCAGGCCTAGCCTCCTGGGAGAACTTTTCCCAGAGCCTGAGCCAGGTGTCACTCACTTGCTGCAGAACATTTTGTGGCTCCCTATTGCCTACAGGATAAAAGGTAAATTTCCTCTCCGGCCTCCTCTCCCACCTTCACCTTCCAGGAACCCTACCCTCCAGCTGCCGGGCTCTCTGCAGCCCTGTTTTCCAGCCTTTGCTGGGGTCTTCTGCAGCTCGGAATGATGTCCTTCCCCTGCACAGCCGCTTCTCTGATCCCCTCACCCTCTGCGGCCCAGTGCAGGTGCTTCCCCCTCCTTGGGCCATGGCCCTCCCTGACAGCACTGGGCTGGCTTCAGGGTCACAAACACCAGGGAGCTCCTCCTCTGGGCCAAGAAACTGGGGACTCAAAGGAGAAGCAGCACAGCCCCTGCCCTTGAAAGAGCTTGAAGCCGCCTGTCAGGGACCAGCTTGCTTCTAAGCCCTGAAGGCCAGAGTTGTCTCACTCCCCACCTTGCAGAGAGACTGGTACCCAGCACATTCTCGGGCTCTCGGCTGTTGAATGAATGAATAGGAGCATTTCATTTTATTAAGAATTTTCATACTCTTCAGGGCACATACTTTTCTGTGAAGTAGGTCTTATCCCCATTTTCCAACTGGCAAAACTGAGGTGCAGACAGATTTGCTGACTGGCTGACCAGATCGTGGTCCTGAGGCTAACACCCAATGCATCCTCCCCCGGCACAGAAATGTCCCTCCCGGTCGCCAAAACAACTTTTAAGAATGCGGTCATGTACGGGAGGTTATCAGTGAAGGGGATCTGAGTGGTCAGAGGCCGGTAGCCCATGGGGGTGACGTGCGGGGTCAGGGCCGCCCCCTCCCCGCGCTGCCCCCGGGCGGCCCGCCGGCCACTCCCGCCGAGTGTATGAAATATACATCGCGCACCTTCCCCGAGGCCCCGCGTGCGGCGAGGGCGAGCCGCGCCTTCCCCGAGCCGGGTACAACTTTTCATTTCCCATATCAATCATGAGAACAAGTTGAAGTTCAGATAATGGCAGCTTGGTTTCCCCTAATTGTTCGGGATTTGGGCTGACTGTTTGCGCTGCAGACCGCGGCCACTGGGCTCCCGGCGGGGGGCTGTGGCCTGCTCTTTCTCTAACAAACCCGCGTTCATGCGTCCATTCAGATCCATCACCCTGAGATAAACTGTGAATATTGCCCTTTGTCGCCGCTGCATTCTTCCCGGCATCGTGGGGGCACTATTTACGGATTTAAAGGTTCATTTGCACAATTCTTTTGTCAGGGGCCCTGGCGCAGACTGGCCAAGGGAGGGCTGCCTCTTCTTTCTGGGTTACTGCCCCGGAGCTCTCCCCGAGCAGAATGGACATGCCTGCCCCCCGGCTCAGCGCGAAGAATGTCAATGCGAAAATTACATTTTTTAAATGACCTGTCTGCTTCCGTGGCCAGGGAGGTCACCGGTTCACAGAGGGCGGGGTTTCGGGTCGCCACCCAGCCCTTCGGCCGCGTGCACGGGGATCGGAAGAGTCGCCGGGGTGAGATGCGACCCTGTGCCCAGTGCTGAAGGCTTCACACCCCGAGGGCTGGGCAGAGTGCCCTGTGTGCACCCTCCTACTCACGCCTCCCACCTTCCAGTAGCCGTGAGGATTCCTATTTTACAGGGCAGGAAACTGAGGCTCCAGGAGTTCAGAGGACTTATTGGGGGAAACAGCCACACAGTAAGGAGAAGGCGGTGCTGAAATTCGAACCCAGGACTCTCAGACTCCATGTTCCTTCAGGTCTGCTCCCCCAACTACCTATAGCTTTGGTCAGAACACCCCGGTCTGGGCTTCTGAGTGAGGTGGTAAGAATCTGGGCCCAAAATGATGTGGCCCAGAGACGCACGTGGTCAGGTGTCAGGGAACATAAATGCTTTATTGTGTCCAGGAATCCCATAACCCCTGAGACCTTCCTCGGGTGCCACCTCCTCTGGGCTCTCACCTTGATAACCTCTGCCCCGGGCAGCAGCCCTGTGCCAGCTTCCTCTCCCATTTTTGGCAACTCTCACTTAAACGCCCTGATCGGCTCCCCCTCCACCGGATGGCAGGCTCCCTACGGGCAAAAACAGAGTTTTCAGGTCTGTATCTCAGCGCCCATCGAGGGCACACTGAACTTTCCTCCGAAAATGACAGCGTGAATGAGTTTTGTGCAAGACGGGGCAATTTCTGAGAAAAAGAATGATTCTGTGGGCAGCCGCATAGTCGTGCAGCTCCACTTGGAAGAGCTCAGAGCCAGAGGAGAGAGGAGGCAACACCACGGGCTTACCTGCTGCAGACACGGAGGAAAAACAAAGAAAGAGAAGAGCTCTCATCCAGTCTCAGATGCTTGACTCAGAGCCCTACCAAGTTCCAACCTGTTTCATAAGAAATACCTGCTTTTGTCTCTTTCTTTCTTTCCTATTTTTTCTTTCTTTCCCTCCCTTCCTCCCTCCCTTCCTTTCTTTCTTTCTCTTTCTTTCTTGCATTCTTGCTTTCCTTCTTTTCCTTCCTTCCTTCCTTTCTTTTGAAATTAGCCCAGACTCCATGTCAGTCAGAATGCAGTCAAATGCCTGTGCTTCCAAGACTCTGAGCTTTATCACAGCAGACGGAAAACAAGGAAGAGGAAAGAGGGAAAGTTAAAATGTGAAGTGAACGAACACAGGGGCTTGGAGGTGGCAAGGATGCTGAAGGAGATTTTTTCCCTTAAAAAAAGAACAGAAACTGTATCCTTAGTATTGTTATAAAGACACACATCTTCCAATACTGCCAGTGCGTCTCAAAATAAATAATGCCACATTTGCATAATCTTGTAAGAAATTTGAACCTTCCCAAATACAAAGGGATGTTTTTTAGAATATGAATATTCTAGTATAATGTTAGTATTCGTGAATATGTTAGACAGAGGCATATAGACACATACACACACAAACACACACACATATATCAGTGTGAGGATGTCAATTTAAAAACCCAAAGCACAGGGGCACGTGGGTGGCACATTCAGTTAAACATCTGACTTTTGGTTTCAATCTCGGGGTCCTGGGATGGAGAACCACGTCAAGCTCCATGGGGAGTCTACTTGAGGATTCTCCCTCTCTCTCCTTCTGCCCCTCCCCCTGCACCTCCCTCTCTCAAAATAAATAAATAAAATCTTTTTTTTTTTAAACCCATACAAAACTATATACACTTTATACACCCAATCATGCAGGGGTGTGTGTGTGTGTGTGTGTGTGTGTGTGTGTCCCTAGAAAAAAGAACTGGAAGAAAATTTGAAGAAATCGTTGGCATTGATGATTTCCAGGCAAGGATAGGATGATTGAAGGATTTGCTATCTCTTCAGACTTTCTATAACGTACACATATAATCAACACATTTTTAATGAGCATCTCTGATGTGTCAGACATGTGTTGGTAGCTAGAGACACCGCCAAGACAAAAGCAGACATGGACGTGCCCTCTGGAGTTGGTGTTCTTTGAAGGAGGTGGAGGAAGGACACAGACATCAGAGTAACTGCAGAATTGGTTACTCATGGCCATGGCCATGGGCGATGTGAACAGGGGGGCAGGGTTCTGCGCCGGGGTGTAATAGAGAGGTCCAAGGGATTTGTAGGTGGTGTTGAGCAGGGTTCAGAGAAAGTTTCTGCAAGTGATGTTAGTGCTCAGCTCTGAACAATGAATAGGACTTATTGTAGACAGAAAAGAGAAAGAGGTCAATGCAGCGGTATTTAATACTGTAGCTTCCTCGGCACCCTTCCACTCCCTTGAACCATCCCAAGACTGGAGAACCAACCAACAGGTGGTTACTTTGTGTGTGGTGGTAGGGAGAGAGGAAAGAGATTTCCTTTACCCTTGGGTCTAGGAGTAGATCCTGGTTATTTCGACCCAATCAGGTTAACCTCGTCCTCCTTGCACCAGCCATCCATTTAGATTACTTAGGCCCACTCTAATCCATACATAGCACTCCTCCGACCAAAGAGTCAGTTCAGGAACCAGCAATGCAGTCAAAAAGACCTAAAAGGGGATTTGCCATGGTCTCTTGAGCAGGGGAGGAGGAGGAAAGAATCAACACTCTTTAAGGGAGCCATAACAAACCAGCTATTACAGTCCTTTTGGACAGAGAAGTCAGTGGGTATAAAACATAAAAGACCTGTGGCCCTGTGGTGTCATTAAGGGAGCCAACACTGGGATGAAGAGCAGAGACATGGAAGGAAACTGGATGAGTTTCAAGGGCCTGGTTATTCGAGGTCTCATGGGACACGTAAGGAATTTGTTCCTTACTCTAAACACAGTGAATCATCTTTGAAGCAGATTAAGCAGAGAAACACCATGAAGAGATCTGTGCTCTTCAAAGACTGCTTTGGCAGATTATATACAAAATGGATTTGTAGGTGGGAAGGCAGGAGATTGGTGAACATAAGTTGGGTACGAGAGATGGCAGGGAAGTCAGAGATAAATGGACAAATTCCAGAGATAGATCAAAATACTAGGTCTTGGCGATTGACTGGATGGGGAAAGTAGAGAGAAGGAGTGAAAAGAAGGCATCCAAGATGAGCCTGACACTTAAGGCTTTCAATATTGGATGACAGGGACATCCCATGGTCATACCAAGGAAGACCAGGAAGACCAGGTTGAGGAAAACACTGAGTTCTTTTTGGAATATATTGAGTTTAAGGAGCTTTTGTGCTATCTCAGTAGAGATGTCATGGGAGTGATGGACAGATGGGTCTTGAAATTCAGGAAATCCTCAGTGCCTAGATGGTAGCTGGAGTCTAGAAGGTAGGTGATTAGGGACAAGCTGACCCTACCTAGTAGGAAGAAAAGTATCAAGGAGCTCAACATTTAAGAGTAAGGTTCAAGGAGACCACAGAAGAAGGTTCAGTGAGACAAGAGAAGAGAGGGCTCTAGAAGAGCATGTGGCTAGCAGTGTTGAAACTTTGGGTTAATGAATTGGGTGACTTGGAGTCATGATGCAGGAAGGAACCAAGATCAACTAGACAAGCAAGTGGGAAGAGAGGCTAACATCAAACACAAACAAATTTCCACAGAGGTCTGTGACTTGGCCACATTCAAGGAAGATGGAGAATCTCTTCTGCGTACAAACTCAGTGAGCTGGCATAGTGAGTTCAGTAGCTTTGGAAAGCTGGGTTACATTCCTCATAATTCTCCAAATCTGGGGATGTGGCATAGAAAGGACTCTTGTTGGAACACACTGGGTGTAGAGATCCACAGATAAACGGACCTTCCTTATTCAATCCTTCTCTCTAACTTATTCATTCATTTCATATGGATTGTCTGGGTTGCCTAGAAGAATCAAACCAGCCAATGGTGATACTTATTCCTAGATTCTTACTAGTTCCCTCCAGCTGCCCTAACAAATTAGCACAAACCAGGTGGTTCAAAACCACAGAAACATGTTCTCTCATAGTGTTAGAGGTTGGCAGTCCAAAAATCAAGAAGCTGGCTGGACACACTCCCTTCAAAACCTCCAAGGGTTGATCCTCCCTTGCGTCTTTCAGCTTCTGGTAACCCCAGGTGGCCCTTGGCTTGTAACTACTTCACCCAAATCCCTACCTACCTCTCCCCATGGCCACCTTCCCTATGTGTCTCTGTGTCCAAATTCCCTCCTCCGTACAAGGATGCCAGTCATATCGGACAGCAGACCCAGCCTACCCCAGTATGACGTCATTTAACTTAACTAATGATACCTGCCATGTCCTGATTTCCAAATAAGGTAGTATCTGAGGTACTGGGGACTAAGGCTTTAAGCTATCTTTTTAAGGGAACACAATCCAACCTGTAACACCAGGTCTGAATCTTCACTGTAGTCTCTGCAAGCTGATGGCATAAGTATGAGCCAGAAAGATCCATGGCCATCCGCACCTTTATCCACCTTCAACATATCACTCACCATTTGGCAGCAGGAAGACTGATATGGGTTTAGGCTGAACAAAGAAAGACAGTGCGGAGTGAAGAGGTTTATTCAAGGTTTATCCTCACAGGGTCATATCACCTATGATAGTGTTCCCTCCCAAAATTAATTCCAACCCATTTTTAAAGGAATAACAGGAGCTACAAGCTACAAACTCCTTCTTGATTTCCTAAGAGGTTGGAGATGAGATGAGATGAGATGAGATGTTGTCAACTCACTCCACACTCAACACACACATTCAGTGTGCTTTCCCTCTACCAAGCCCTGGGCTTGGCTGATGATGGGACCCTGCACCTTACCCTTCAGGTTTCTTGTCTAGTAAGGGAACCCGGATGGGGGGTACCTAGAGAGCTGGACGTCTGCTGAGCCAAATGGTACTGAAAAGCCACAACGATGGAAGGGGCATATGCTTTCTTTCCTCCCAGTTCATAACTGTGATCATCAGCCACATCTCCAAAAATCCCGAAGATGGAGTGGCGCATACCAAATGGGCCAGCCAGGGGAGCTGCTGCATGTCATTTAAAAAATTTTTTATTGTTACGGTTTGTTTGAATCATGAGTCCTCGGTTCCTTCCACACATAACACAGTAATGTTTCCCCTTGGCACATCTTCTATGAGTTTTAGCCTGCTTCCGGTCATAGGATGAACGACATCATACGGACCAGTGCAAGAGCCACACGCTGTGGAGAGTCCCTTACCTTGATGTTCCACTCGATGTGTCTTGTGAATAATTACAAATCCTGATGCACATTAGTAAGCCTCTCTGAGACTCCCTTGACTCCTCTGTGCCCAGGCAGCTCATGACCTTGAGCTGTTGGTGGATAAAAAAATAAGGAAGGTGAAAGAGACTCCACACATAGTAGATGCTCAACAAATGTGCCCTGTCTTTGCTCCCCCATTTGTCCATGTTTTGCTGAGGTACAATATTTATGGAACATCTGTTTCAGGGGCGGGTGAGACAGGAATGAGTAAAACAAATCATTCACTCGCCTTCTCAGAGCCTCCATCTAGTGGGAAGGAAAAGACAATGAAGAAGCTATTTTTTCAAGTGAGGATAAGTGGATAGAAGGGAAGGATAATCTGATAAGAAACAGGATGAGGAGCTACTTCAGACAGCACACTCAGGGAAGGCCGCTCTGGAGGCCAGGGAGGCCCCCTCAGCCCCGTGGTGATCTGGGGACAGATCACAGAAGGTCAACGTGGACCTGAGGCAGGATGCAAAGGCCACGCTTCAGGAGCAGTGCTGAGGCGCTTTCATCATGGGTCAAGGGGTGGGAGGGGAGGACGGCCAGATGGGCAAAGGCTAGATCCCTAGGGATGCCACAGGCCCTGGCAGGGGCTAGGTTTTCTTCTCAAGGTGATCAGAAGCCACTGTCATCTTCTCAGCAAGAGTGTGGCTTGAAAGTCCGCTCTGGCTATGGTGTGGAAAATCGATGGGCTGAGGAAAGAGGGAAGCAGGTGGACTCCTAGAGTGTCTTCCTCAGTTGCCTGGGCAAGAAACAGAGGAGGCTTAGACCCACTTGGTGTGGGGAAAAGCAGGTAGATATGAAAATATTTCAGAGATAGATTTGAGGAGAAGTAAAAAATTCCAGTTAAATGTCGAGATATTACCTTTTACAGAACAATGCTCTTTAGTCCATTAGGAAGACTAATCAAAGTGTACTGAGAACTTGATCGGTGCCAATAACTATGAACACAGCAAGAAAATAGCAAAATGTACCCAGTACTTTCTATGTATATTTACAAGCCATCTTCACATACTTTGTTTCAGACTAAAGCCCACACAGCAATGGAATTCTAGGTATTTTTCTGTCTTGATAACATACAACCCATCACACATTCATAATACAGACTGTGGGTCCTACTGCATTTTCTACACTTCCACAACACCTCGTCTATGTGCTTGTTTTTCAAGACTAGCAAAAAGTGTTTTCTGTGAAGGCAAAAAAAAATGCCTTTAAACCTTGAGCAATTGATTTCTTTACTTTTTACTGGTGTGGTTCACCAGGATTCAATAGATCAAGTGAGATTATTGGAGGCCAAAGAATCCTTACAGGTCTTGTGAATGTAGAATATAGTTTGTTGATCGTGACTGAGAAGTTTTAAAGCAGGATTTTAAATTATTTCCCAAGGAAGAGGTGCATTTCTGGATGGAAGGAGTTGCTGTGCCTTTTGGAAGGAGCTTTGGTCTAGGAACCAGAAAGCCCTTAGATCTGGTTCTGCCACTGACTGTGTGTCCTTAGGGAAGTCACTCTCCCTCTCTGATCCTCATTTTCCCCATCCAGTAGTAATAGCATTTGTCGGTGCATCACACATCCTTGTTGTAAAGATCAGGTGAGTGTTCAGGTCCGCAAGCACCTCGAAAACAGTGGCAGGCTAAGTTAAAGGGAGGGTTGTTCACTCTTGTGCCTTCCAAGTCATGCTGACAGAACTCGCCCTTGGCCATTACTTCATACTAAGCTAGCACAGGCTTCACGCTCATGAGCGGTGCCAGTGACTTCTTGCCAACATCCTCTCTAGAAGCGGTGCCTGCTGGACTAGATGAGCCCACCAGACCCTCCCACGTCTCGGAGGCGACCCGCAGGAGCACCAGTCTCCCCTCACCACAGACCATTTTCAAGGTTTTGTGATTGAGAAGTTTGGAGACCAGGAGAGTGCGAAAAGTTAGCACCTTAATTGTTGAAAACTCTCAAAGATTCCAAACTTGTAAATCATGAAAGGCCACTGTTTAGCAGGCTGGAATGCTTTTGAAAAAGACCAGTGATCAGAGATTGGCCTCGTTAATAACCACAGTAAAACTAGCTCTTGAAGCTCAAAGACGAAGCTAATTAGGGCAGAAAAATTCAACCTCAAATTAAGAGTGTGTGTATGTGTGTGTGTGTGTGTGTGTGTGTGTGTGTGTGTGTGTGTGTTTCTGAAGTGTAAAAGCCTTTCTCCCAGAGAAGTATGTCTAAGTATATTTTGGATACGTTCCAAGATCCACTGTAAGACAAAGCCAGGACCGCAAAAATGTCAGGGTGGGGTTAATGAACTCCCCAGAGCATCTGTGTGCCCATCTGTCCAGCAAAAAAGGAATAACCAACTTCTTCGTCTAGAAGATTACCTAATCCTAAACTTTGAAAAGAGAAATTCAAAAATGGAGATTCTCTAAGGATGTGTTATCATACTTTCCTGTCTTTGTTTTTGTTTTTGTTTTTAAAGTAATAACTTATGTCCATGGCTCAGCATAGTCAGTACTTGAGAACTTCCTGAGAAGGTCTCTAGGAGGTTCTAGATAATGGGGATTTAGATACGACTACCCACTGGCTCCTGCCCGGAGCAGCTTGTATCTGCTCCAGACCAGAGCCTGGTACAACAAAGAAGCTCAACATAGTTTCAGACCTTCCACTTTCTGAGAAGAGATTTTCCCCCAAGGAAAGGTCAGCGGCAACGGACTCAAAATTTGCCGGTGTTGAAGATTAGACGAAGTCTCAGAGCCCAGTGTCTGTTTATCAGCTGTCTGGTCGGTTTAAACATAGAGTGGTCCAACAGCCTGAAAGCACAGCCTTGGCAATATTACTGTAAGATTTTGTCACTTTGTAAAATGTTCCAGCAGAAAAGAAACGGGGAATGAAAACATCAGCTCGGCTGAGCAACCCAGTGCCATTTTCTCACCACTGACACTGCCTACATGGTGCAAAAGGGCAGTAACCAAACAGTGAAGAAATTCGGAGCCACAGTGAACCCAAGCCAGCGTGAGCCATGCCCAGCAGGGAGCATTTGAGACCACAGGTCACTTTAGTGCAAATAGCACAGGACCTGAGCCCTCCTTGGGGAGCAACACTGCCACGGGACGGCCTTGAGAGAGGGAGTCCTAATGTCCAGCTAAAGACATTAGAGAGGATCCACAGGTGCTGGGATCATCAGCCTGCATGTTTAAAGAATGGCTGGGTTTCTGACATGGGACAATGGGGCAGAGGGTAATGTTTACTCCTCAAAATATGGTCCCCGGAGCAGCAGCACGGGAACCACCCCCGCCCCCGGAAGTGTGTTAGAAACGCAGACTCTCAGGCAGCATCCCAGAGCTAGGTAGCCAGAATTTGCAATTAAGCGGGATCCCCAGGTACCCAGTTTGCATGTGGGAGTTTGAGAAGCACTATGCTAGCTGGACCGCACGGAGTTCCATTTTGCCGAACATAATCTCTGGACAGTTTAAGAGTGGGGCAGAGACATCTATCTAAGTGGGAGGATCAGAAAGCCCTTGCCCTCGCAGTCACGGCTATGAGGCTCTAGGAAAAGCGGTTTTCTCCTTCTAAAGCGTGGTGTCTGCTTCAGCAAAGTTGATCCATGAGCCCCGTTCTGCCCACTTCACAAGTCGGCTTCGAGGGGCCACGAGCTAACACATGGCAAAGCACTTTAGCTGAGCACCCATTTTTGCTGACAACTGGCCGATCCTTTTCTCTCACAAAGTGCTCTTGTTGGAAATGAGAATGTTAGATGTGACCACAGCCCCCCAACACTGGCTCTCATGGGTAATGGCCAGTGGAGACAGCCAGTGAAGCTTCCAGAGAATGCTTCCTTCACAGAACCACTCTGTCGATGGCGACGGGCACAGCAGAGTCCAGAAAGGACCATGCAGGAGCCTGAGGACCCGTCTGTCTTATAATATCTGGATGTCTAGGGCGAGTAGAGTCTAAGAAAGCACCAGCCCTGCCCTAGGAGCCTGCAGTCTTGGCGGGATTAGAACCTTACCGTAGTAGACCTTCAAAGGATATTCAAAAGTACAAATCCAGCTGGCAGGGCTTCTTGTTGTGGTCACTGAACCCCCAGAGGTGGTCTACACAGGCTTGGGAAAAAGGCAGAGGACTGCCGTGTGAACCCCATTTCTGCCTCTCGGTCACTGGGATCCTGGGAAGATCGCCTCACTTCTCTGAGACAGCCTCCTCGCGTGGCATATGGGGGTGCGGATAACATTGCCCCCAAGGGTTGTCGTGAAGAAAGGTCAAGTTGGAAGTAAATATGTCACACAGATGTATCCTCCCTTTCCCTATCACATGCCTCATTTTATTTTCTTCACGGTACTTAGGACTACTTAACTGTTTTCTGAAAGCAGAAACTGAGTGTCTCGTTCGCCGTGGTATTTTCAGCACCTAGAACAGTGACCGGCACAAAGGAAGCGCTTAATAAGAGCCTGTTGAATGAATGGACAAATAATAACGCTCCTTCTGCCCAGATATGGATCTT
>ML106723.1:0-14913 GCA_003697995.1 Taxidea taxus jeffersonii | reverse complement strand
AGGAAGGAAGGAAGGAAGGAAGGAAGGAAGGAAGGAAGGAAGGAAATATGGCATCCACAGCCTCCACATTTGACATGAGAAGGTCATACTGGGCCATGGGGGTTCTCTCTAGTGCAGAGACTTCACAGGCCGGATGGATATGGAAAAGGGTTATCTTGCACTGATCCTTAATACTTGTGGTCATCTGGAATTCTGCTTTTAGCTCTCTACCAAACACAGCTGAGACCTGATTAGAATAGTAAAACAAGACTTTGCCAAAGCCTTTGGGAGGAAACACACACACACACACACACACACACACACACACACACACTAGAGAACACCACCCGCTGAGAAAATTTGATTGATAAAGACCTATTTATCTTCACACTCTGAGAAGTGTTTCCTTCTTATCTTCTCATCATCTGCCTCTTTTTAGCTACCAGAACCCAGGACTTTAGAGTACATATGGAGAAATCTCAACACCTCAAAATTATGATTGAGCAGAGACTCTCTAAATCCTACCTCCAGCCTACTTAGGTGCATATTTCTAAGCTCCTTCTGCTTCCCTCATTCTCCAACACTGGGAACACCCAGACCATGAGGCAAGACTTGCACCCACAGTCTATGAATCCTTCAATACCATACTATCTCCATAATGCACTCTTGAGGGCTGCCTCCTTATGGGAGCAGAGGCTGGGCCACTGCCCCCCACCATCTCTGCATCAGCCTCCTTCACTTGGGAGAAACAACCCCTCACCTATGTCCTAGGTTTTCTCCTCCACCTTTCAGCAAATAGAAAGGCCAAGGAATAATTGATGTGCCTGATCCCAAAGAGGACACATAGCCAAACAGTCCTGGAATTACCTCTAGGAGGACTCGTGTCTAGTCAATAGGGGCTGGCATCTCCATAGTATTGTGTGCTCTCTCCCACGACTGTACACCGTAGAACTAGAACCTCAGAGGCTGTCTATTATGGCCACCTACCCTGTGTTGGAACCCCCACCCCACTGCAAAACCTTCTTGGGCTTTCCAAGTGACAGGATGCCTACCATCTCCCAAGGCCACTGTTCCCATTGTAGGACACCTCTAACATTAAATAGCTCTGGCTCATACTGAAATAAAATATCCCCCCACCTAACACATGTACCAAATGTCTTCCAAAATTGAGTGTGTCTCTGCCCTCTGGTCCCATGTGACATTTCTTGTCCCTCTGCTCCATGGCAGGCCATCAAAGATGTGACCAGAGGGATCGCATCGCCTATCTCTTCTCTTCCTCAACCACGCTTCCATGACATTGTCTCAAGTGCTTTCAGCACATTATTCAGTTTTATTCTATTCTATTTTATTCTGACTATAGTCCCTGTAATGTGACAAATCTAGACTTGCCTATCATCGTCTAGGCAAGGTCTGGCCAGTGCAAAATAGAGCTGGGCTCACTTCATTTAAAGTTATCACCATAATTTTATTGTTAGAACCTAAGTTGACCTCAACTTATTTGGAAACTACGTCACACCATTGGTTCACAATAATCCTGTGGCAAAAATACAACCAAGCCCTCTGGCTCATTTTCTCATAAACTGTTGTTAATCCAGGCACCACCTGCCTCCTAACCTTAAAAAACTCATGGTAGGCACCTGGCTAAGGACCATACACTCGTCTGTGTCAAACTTTACTTCATTCATTTTAACCCATAATGTCAGTTTCAAGAATTTTGTTTCATGAAATATTTCAGATGTATTAAAAAAAGCATAAATGATAATATAATATCCACCCATCTACTCACTATCCTGCTTAAGAAAGAAAATAATTTAGATCTGATAGAGCTCCTTGTGTCCCTTTCCCCTCTCTCTGTCTGTGAAAGAAGTCACCCTTTGAATATGGTGCTTATCATGCCAACCCATTTCTTTACATTTACTTTACTATATTGTTTGTGTGTTTTTAAACATGTGAATCATTTCAGATCCTATGTACCCCTCTGAAACTTACCTTTCTTCCATCAAAATTGTACTTTCGATATTTAATCACGCTGTCACATGTAGCTGAAATTGACTCATTGGGCCAAAGTCTCGACAAGGGATCTACTTGTTTTAAAGTTGACGGTCCTTAAGGTTTGTTTCCAAATTCCTCTATCACAAAAATGCTGTCATGAGCATCATTATACATGATTCTCTCTGTAGGTGTGCAAGGGGATCTCCAGTGGTTTGCCCAAGAGGACTGCTGAATCACTGATTATGAACATCTCCTGGTACATAAATATTGCAGCTTGTTTCCTGAAATGATGGGGCCTTTTAACATTTACGTGGGCCGCTGGGAGAGACGCTCCACACCCTCCCCAAAGGTCAGCAGGCATCGGGCTTGATTATTAGCCAATCTAATGGGCATGAAAAGGTTTCCCATTATCGTTTTACTTCTCATTCACCTGCCACTTGTCCCTAATCTTTATCTTGCTAGCTGTTGACTCTACCTCCCCTATCCATATGGTGCACTAATTAGAATGCTCTTGAACATGAATAACTACACAGTCAACTTAGGACTAGCTGCTTCATTTCTCTGCTCTCTTGTCTTCAGCTTGACCTTCACCTGTCTCTTGGAAGCAAGGTAGCTGGCCCAGGAGGTCACACAAATGCTCCCAAAGGCAGGCAGGTTATTCCTCCTCCTCTGTCCCTTTTTATCAGAGAGGAATACCTTTTCCAGAAGCCCCCTGACCAGACGTCCCTGATTTCCCTTCATACCTTTGGTTAGGATTGCATTCATACCCATGACTAAAGTGATAATGAGAAGGGAATAGAATTTCCATGATCAGTTTAGATGAATCAACATTCACCCTTGGGGATAGAATGGTTCCCCTTCCTCTAAGCACATGGGAGGGTAAGCTTTCCCTCCCAAATTTGGAGCTTTTCTAACAATAAAGAAGCCTGAGGACAATGGCCATTGAGAAGCAAGTTTAAGTGGAGAAATGAGGTCCTTTAAGGCTGAAATCTAGAAATACTGAATTCTAAAAACATTCTGACCCTCCAGATCAGCCACCAGGGGATTCTGGGCACCAAGACTGGCTAGGACTCCCCTAGTCAGAAAGCAGCTGGAGGGTCACAGCTTAGCCCCAGACCCCCTCACACCCCTACAGACACTTTCATGTGCTCTGGATGGAGTCGGGTGAGAGGACAGAGACAGGAGGATCACCACTCTATCCTAGGAATCATGATAGTTTCGTTTGGCCCCTCATTCCCTCCCTTCTTTCTATTTTTTGAGACTCCTCATTAAATAAAAATAAAGAAATGGAAAATTGACTTTAAAAAATGTCTGCCTTCAATCCAGCATTCAGAAGGAAAGGAAAGCCGATGTCATCGGAGGGGTGCAGGGTAGGGGTGGGGTGGGCGGGAAGGGCGAAGAGGATTGTGTGTCTGAAGGCTGCTAGCTGCACAGGTCAGGGAGGAGAGGTGAGCAGGGACTTTGAGGTGAGTAGATGGGGCAGAGAATCCGCTCCCCTAGAGCCTGGGCCTCTAGCAGCAGACCTTAGCCTTTTCTTCTCTTTGGACTTTTCCAAACCCATGTAAAACAGAGTGATGAGGTCCAAGGCCCTCTCGGCCCCTTGTGTTTTGGAAAAGGGAAGTATGGGGCTCCTATGGTCCAGTCTACCAGCCGGAAGTGACCAGAAGTGCGAGTTGTGAGCTATGCCAGGGCTCAGCCATGTCCCCCATCGGGTTGGCATCTGCAGGCGTCTCTGGGGACCTGCAAGCTGGCCTAACCTGACTACCTGCTAGGCAGGCCACCTTCGTGCAGCAGACAGGAGGCAAGCCCATGTTACTCAGACAGTGAGAAGCCCCCCAAAGGCAGGAAGCTGGGAGCAAGACAGAGAAGGAGGAGAAACATTGTCAGGGAAAAGAAAATGGGACTAACATTTTTAGAAGTAAGTCAGACCTTATGGAACTGAGTGTCTGTGACAGTGGCCCAGGGCTATAGCACAGGCTCACGGTGATTTTATGTCCCCAGTCCTGAGCCACACCACAGCCACACGCAGCTAAGCACTGGTCGGTTGTCCTGGACTAATCAAGGTGTACGTTTCAGAAATCCTAGAAACCACTCTGGTGATGAAGTCATTCTTCTCAGAGCCCACAAATCCCAGGAGTTTCTTGGCCTTCCAACTCATGAAATGTTTACTGCTCTGACTTTTTAAACATGGAACTCTCTGGATGCCTCCAAACTCCATGTCTTCCCCTCCTTCCTGCACCTATTGTTATAGTCAAAGAATTTCTAAGTTTTCCCTGAAATTTCCTCTTCACTTTATATCACAAGGCGCCACTGGAAGCATAGGGGGTGCCCGGTTCCCACCCCAAGCCCCACTGTTCTGCCTCCAAGGATCTCCCTTCTTCATACACTGTGCCCGTCTTTCCTCAGGATGTAAATTGACAGAAATGTTTATTATTTTGCTCTCCACCCAATTCTTTCCAAACTCTGACTATTCCCATTTTGCTTATGGTTTTTCAGGATGAGATTTGTCTGACCCAGGACCTCAGGTAAGTGTGAAGGCCATTTTCTCGAGCACTTAAAAACATTAAATTTAGTGTAGAAATAAAATCACCATCGGTACCTCTGTCCTCTGAGACCAAAACCAAAGATCCTTTCACACGGGCACCAGAGGCCAAACACTTTCCTGGATGCTGATTCATTCCTCATCAGCCATATCAGTGATTAAATATTTACATGCCAGGGAGTCTGTGATTAAATATTTATTTCCAGCCAGTCTGCTATGAAATATTTAAGGGCTGGTGAGGCTGAAGTGTGCAACTTCCAGCTCAGAGCAAGAAGAGCCCCGTCAAAGGCCGGACGTTAGGTGATGAAGCATGTGCATGAAGACAAATTGATGAGCAAGTGCGCTGGGAGCACTTGAACTCGAACGCCCCCCGCTACCCAGAACTGAGACTGTGCACAGCCACACCGGGCTGCCCTGCATGTGAGTGATGATTCCCCAACACAAACTTATTGTGTGCATTTCACAGATGGTAACACTGAGGCTCAGAGTGGTAGAAGGGATCACCCCGGATTTCAGGGTCAGTGAGGAGCGCCGTTGACTAAGTTGCTCACTTCTAAGAAGGAATTGTTGTTTTTTTCTGCCCAGAAAGAACAAAGAATTCTTGTTCAGTCTTTGTACTGGTGAGAAACCATTGGCTCTAGTCTTTCAAATGGAGGGAATTTAATACAGGCAATTGGTTACAAAGAAGATAGGAGGACTGGAAGATCAAATAGGAAAACGAGGTGGCGTTGGCAGAGCTAAGAAAAGCAGCAGGTAAAAGATCAGATGTCACTGGCACCTTCCTGGGCCAGGACTTGGAGGCCAGTTCTTGCTGCTGAGGTCCTGCAGATGCTGGCTGGTTGGTTCTGGAGCCATCAGAGGTGTCTTCTCAGTTAGGCTACTGCTGCTGAAAAAGATGCTGACTCTTCCCTGCCATCACTCAGGCCTTCGCTTCCTGCCTCGTGCTCTGTCTGCACCTGGAAGGCTTGCCTTTCCATAGGGATTGTCTTGTCTTTGTTCCTCATCATTTCTCATGTGTTCTTTTTATCTCCCTGGTGAAGAAAAGTCATCTTTTTCTTTTTCTTCTTTTCTAGGAGAATAATTCATCTCATATATTTTATAGTTCATAAGGTGTTTTTCCACCCATTATCTCCATGACTGAAAGTTCCAGACACAGGAAGGTTAAGTGACTTGCTCAAGGGTACATAGCAGAGAACCTGCCATGGAGCAGATGCCTGGAAAATCCTGTTGAATAAATTAACAACAGGAAAACTAAATGGGCATGGTTATCATTCATAAAAACCAGAGACAGAAGTATTAGTTGAAGTTCAACAGGAGAAAGACTTTGTGGTCAGAGAAACAGATGGGGTTGATGAGATGGAACCCAGTAGGGGGAATGTTAGTTTCTCCAGGTGGCTTCCAGAATCTACAGACAATGGCACATCAGCCTATTTTAAGATCAAGCAGGAGGAAAACTTTAATTACAGAAACCCCTGAAAGTGGGCTATTCTTTCTAGAATTTGTGTCTTGCCCATCAGCCTGGCACAGTCATGACCTCCTTGGCTTTTAGGAATATCGGGGCCAGTCCAACTGCTCCATGGATCCCACCAGGTTTCTGACTGTCCGCGTCCTGTTGCCCTTGTCACCCCCTGTCCCCCGCATTTCCCGTCCTCAACAGCCTGTCCTTTCCTCACCCTGCATCTCCTGGGCGTCTGCCCTCCCCAGCTCTGGCCCCCTCCCACACCCACCAGCTCGCACTGTTACAAAAACAGACAGAGCCTACTGGCCCTATTTCCCCCATCCCTAATCCAGGGTGACACTCCAGGCAAACCACCGCATCGTTCTCTTTCTCTTGCTGTTTAGGGCCTGCTCTCTGCTGACTCCATAGCTCTTGTTCTGAGACAAGGGGGAAGATGTGCAGTCTATTACCCTTATAAACCAGCTCCTTTCTTCCTCTCTCTGCCATTTAAAAGGGCCTTTCTATTTGACTGAACAAGAAAAGGAACTCTAAGAGGGGAATTAACATTGTCCCCATTATATTGTCCAATTAACACTTGTCCCGTCAAAGGCTGAGTAGGAAGCCGGGAGCCTTGGTCAATGAGAACTTTTAATCCCTCAGGTAAATGCAAAGTCGCATTGAACACGATCAAAGGGCAGATCTCAATATATTCTCTCCCCGAGCCCCGTCCCTCCCCCCTCATGCATAGGCCTGTGTGAGGCTGCTAAATTCTGGGTTGAGTGAGTCTCAACCTTCCTTTGTGGCCGCGTTGGGTGAAAGTGTGGGGGATGGTCGATCAGACATTTAAAAACTCACACCAAGGCTCTTAATTACATTCAAGACAAAGACACAAACACAGACATGCTGAAGTAATGACAACCCAACCATCTTCTTTTTTAAAAAAAACCTATTTCCTCTCGGTAGGTACTAGGCCCAGCACCATTATTAACAAAGTAAATTATGCAAATAATTTTAATCCTTTAGAAGGATGGAATTTGGGGGTCAGCTTCTTCTTTGGATAAAATGCCTACGTTCGCTGAGATCTGACCCAGGAGAAAGCGCCGGGCAGATCGACTGGGGGCTGAAGCTGGAGGGCAGGGCCAGGCAGGGGCTCGGTGACCCTTGGTGGCCTCTTCCCCATGTCCTGCCATCCCACCTCGCTGCTTCTTACCCAGTCGGTGCTTAACACTTATTTACACGTGAAGATGTTGGGGAAAGTTATTTACTTAAGGATTCGTTTGAGACCCAGAACCCCGCAGAAAGATTCAAACTGGTTTCCTAAGAGGAATGATTAATCTAGGCGAAAAGCAAAGGGAGGAATGGTAAGTCGGAGCCCACAGGGAGCTCGTTCACAGACGTTCCCGCCGGGTCACTCCCACCCAGTTATTACTGACGGTCCCCGGCACTGACGAGCTGTGCCCGGCTGCCAAGTCTGCATGGTCCAGAGCGTATCGACTTAAATACACTTAAAAAGAAGAATGCAGTGTGAACAAATGGAACGGCCTGCAGCAAGCCCGTATTAGGAGGCCTTTCTTAAGGAGCAGGTCGCACTCCTCGCCTTCTGGATCCTCAGCCCGGTCAATGCCTTTATGATGAACGATGCAGCACGGTGTCAAGCAAAGAGGTCATCACCCCGAGATCTGCCCTCGTCTAGTTCTGCGGAGCAGACCGAAGGACAGACAGGTACCATACAGCCAATTCTGGAGTGGGGGCCATCGGTGACTGGGGCAGGGGGCGTGGCTTGGGGTTCAGATGATACAAGAACCTCAGCAAACCCATAACAAAATGTCAGCAGTCTCATCCCCCCCGACCCGGCTGGGGGCCAGGCTGTCCCCTGAAGCTTTGAGCCAGAGCCACGGTGACCAAAAGAACCCCTGCATCCACCGAGGTTACCAAGACGTGAGCTTCGATGTCAAGCCAGGCCTCGGGGAGGGCAGAGAGAAACGGGCCTCGGGTACTTGTAATCTTTGTGCATGTTGAGCACCCTCCTGGCACTGACAGCGACACGTAGGCATCCTTGCTCTTTCACCCTTTTGAGGATTTTTTATACACGTGGCTCGTTTAGCCTGGAATGCTTTCTCCCCACTGGGGTCACTCCCTCACTTCCTTCAGGCTCCTCTGCAAACATCGTCTCAGCAGAGAATGCTTTGCCTGTCTCATAAAAAACCAGGACACACGCATTCCCATCACCTTCCACCCCCACCGCTAACCAGCTCTACTATGTTCCCTCGTCTGAGCCATCAGGGAACACAATATATCTCCATATACTTGTTCTTTCTCTGTGTGTGGCCCCTCCTGCTTTGCCATGGTCTGGAAGGCTACGTTTCACTGTAGGTGGGCACGAGGTCCTTGTTGGATGAGCGAGGTAGGGGCAAACTAGTGACCCACATGGTGGGGCGGGTTAGAGAAGCGCCAATGCACTTTGCCTGGAAGGGAAGATCAGCTTGAGTTAGCATGGCAGGAGGGCTTCCTGGAGGGGGGGTAAGTGTCAGTGAGCATTGAGGGTCAGGAAGCACTCTGATCGTAAAAATGATAATTAGGGTGACCATATAATTTATCGCCCAAAATAGGACACTTTGGGAGTGAAAAGAGAGCTATTAATAATTACACTGAGGCAACAGGCATAAAATGGGACTGTCCCAGGCAAATCAGAATTTACGGTCGCCCTGGTGATGATTAACTAGTAAAAGAGACACCCTCCTTGAAAGTGGACGTGGCTGCGTTGTGTTCTGAGGAGCAGCCTGTAGAGACCCCTAAGGCCATTCCCCTGTGGATAGGGAGGGTCTGTCCCGAAAGGAGCGGACATCCACTTGCCATCCAGCCCAAGAAGAAGTAGGCCTCACCCAGGACCTTCTGATGTGGAATGGAGTCTTGAGCACAAAGCAGAGGGGAGTGCTTTCCACTTAGTTCAAAGTTCTCCAGGCCTCGTCTTCTCAAGGCCTTGTTTTGAACCCAGAAGAGCTCCTGGGGAGGCACCGAGACAGAGCCCTGGGGGCTGGGTGCTGAGATGAGAGGTGACCTTCTAGTACTAGGGAGCTGGCTCTTAGGTACCACGCTGACCCAGTACAGAATGTTCCCTCTTGTTGCCCCAGAGACAATCAAGCATCTGACTCTAACTGCCCGGCCTCCAGGGTCTCATGTCATGGGGAAACAGTGGCTTGTCCTCAACAGACCAGAGGGATAAAGGGGAAATGGGCGATTTGTAGGCCAAGAAGTGTCTTCAAAAAGAATTAATAAAATAGCTCTTAGGAGAGGGATTTTCAAACTGTTTTCTTAGCCTACGAAAAATTAAATCAGATATTCTG
Source organism: Taxidea taxus jeffersonii (assembly GCA_003697995.1). Lineage (NCBI taxonomy): Eukaryota > Metazoa > Chordata > Mammalia > Carnivora > Mustelidae > Taxidea > Taxidea taxus. The sequence goes on along the minus strand of ML106723.1, from coordinate 5,618 downwards.
ATTCTAATCGGTAGAACTCAATTAAACTAAAGGATCTCGGGTTTGACCAGGAGTGGGAACCCAAGGGGTTGCCTTCTCTTCCTCTCTCATCCCCTCCCCACTGAGGGGCTCTCATGAAGTCCTTAATGATGCTCCAAGGAGCAGGGTTTGAAGACCCAACCCTACAGAAGTCCCAGGTCTTCATGGAGCCAAGGTGACCACAGCAGAGGGCCAATGTGGCTTGGAATTTTTTAAATCTCACTTTCTTTCATGGCACTTTATTTAATTTTGTTTCATTTCCTATTTTTGACCTTTCCATGATGTCCCACAAAGTCTGAAAGTGATGCAGACAGAACTCGCTGGTAAGATCTATTGGCTGATCCCAAGCCCACAGAGCCCAGGGTGTCACATACACACGGTGCCTATTCACAGAGTCACCCAGTGGTCTGGGCAGAGACAGCCTCTTGTTCCTTGACCCTCTGTCATCCCTGGCTGAGCAGCACCTCCCTGATTTCTCTGAGGTCAGGACCACAAAGATCTTCAGTGTTGGCTCCATCCTGAGAGCTGAACACAGCTCTTCATAACCAGCATGCCCTGGAACCCCCAGCCAGGATCCGGGGTGAGACCCAAAAGGCACATGGGGCACAGATCCAAGGAGACATCATTCTCCATAGAGCTCGTATCTAGGTGTGCCCCAATGGCCTCGCTTGCCTCATCCCAGTCCCAAGAGTGGGCTCCAATCTTCCAGACCTTCCAGAGAGAAGCATCTAGAAGTCACATTTTTGCTAATATTTGAACCCTTTTCACTGAATCATACTGATGAGTTACCTTGCTAAAGAGCCTTCTCCAAGGGTGAGCGGGGGAAGCCATGAGGGGAACAGAACACCCATCCGACTGCACTTGCCCGAAGAAAGTCGTGTCTGCAGACCTGTGGCATTTATAATGGACTGTCACATGCACACAGCAAGCCGGCAACGTGGGTCCTCAAATGCCTCGTGGAAGAGGCCAGGCTGAAGGAGACACTTGATTTTCTGACCCAGCTATTTCAAAAGACTCACAATTTTCCCAAAGCCGCAAAGAAAGATATCAGTGTGAAAAATGGTTTGAGAGAAGACAGATCATAATTTGGGAAGTCGGGTCCCTTAGCCATGCCTTTAGGGGTCCACGCTTTTCTGAAACGAGCCCTATGTCCCCAGCAAAATCAGCAGCAGCGGCAGGAAGGCGACCAGATGTAAGAACCCCAACGGTGCTCGGGGGCCCCATGCCTTTCTCCTTCCCCTACCCCAAGCACCGGTGAGACGGAGCCGTGCATGGCTGGACTGCCCACTCTGAATCCCAGCCCACCCTTCCCTAGCCGTGTATCAATCATTTCCCTGCCCTGGGACTCAATTTCCCCATTTGTCAAATAGAAATGTAGCGGCCCCAGATTCCTTGTGGTGCTGGGAGGGTGACATGAATACATTTACACACGTACATGCATTTCCCGTGTACAGAGGATGGTTGAAAAAGTGTGGGCCACCACCTTGTAAGAAGTGGCCGTGATAAATATCACGGTGATAAATATCACCTTTTACATCCATGGTCGTGGGGCCGAAGATCACCCGGCCGGTGGACGGTGGAGCCAGCCTGAGGCCAAGGTCTGGCTGACATTGCCCTCCGACCACCAGCCCTCACCTGCGAAGCCAGTGCACCAGACCTCATCGTAAGTCTTCTCTTAAGACCCTGGAGGGCCCTTGAGGAAGACAGGACAGTGACTAAAATTCCCAGTCGACAGGCAGGAAGACTGATCCACAGGACCCTCCCACAGTCCACCAGGGGCCCTTGGTCTGCGCCCTCTCAGGTAGGGTCTCACCGCTCTCTCCCTGCAGCACCGCTGCTAACACACCAGCCTCTGAGAGCCCAGCCCTCCCCCTTCCCAAGCACACTCACTATGGGGCCCAGGATGGTCAGCTCCATTTCTCCCAACCAGTTAAGAACTCCTGGCCTCACCATTAGTAAGAGGCCTTACTGGACTGGAGTTTGGGGTCCCCCTGGGCCCCATGATCCAGCCCCTCCCCATCTCTGAGGCCCCTCTCCTTTCAGCTCGGGCAGTGGTCCTAACAGGCCAGACCTCCCAAACACCTAGAGTTGGACCAACAAATCTGATCCCTTCTGTAAGCGTGAGAAATTGGAGGGCCTGGGAGGTGAAGGCTTGACCGAGGTGGCACAGGGTGCCAAGGAGAGGATGAGTTTCTAACCAATCCCTTGGTCCCCGAGCTCCAGCCCATCCCAGCAAGTGAGCCTCTCTCCCAGGCTCCTCTGACCCAGTACTTCCTTCCCATCACCCTATTACCCGCCCCCACCCCCTATGCCAGATCTCCTGTTTCTGCAGAAGGTCTTCTTCTCTAGGGAATTGGGGTATTTAATCTGATCACTTTTTTTTAAAGATTTTATTTATTTGACAGACAGGGATCACAAGTAGGCAGAGAGGCAGGCAGAGAGAGAGGAGGAAGCAGGCTCCCTGCTGAGCAGAGAGCTCGATTCCAGGACCCTGGGATCATGACCTGAGCCCAAGGCAGAGGCTTAACCCACTGAGCCACCCAGGCGCCCCTTAATCTGATCACTCTTATCTGATCACCTAAGCTGTGTGGCTTTGAGCAAGTTACTTAACTTCCCTGAGCCTCAAATCCCTCTTCTCTATAAAAGGGGGTTAGTGCCGTCTATATCCTACTCTGTCTCGAGAATTAGATACAAAAAATGTAAGTTACAATGTGGAATAATTATTTGTCATCCTGGATCCACCAAGTGTCAGGTCCTGCTCTCACTTGTGGGGACCCACCCAGGAACAAGACAAGCAGATTCCCGACATCAGGGCACGTTCATCCTCATGCTGAAGATGTCCATTACGGAGATAGAATCTTCATATATTTTAAGATAAAGTCAGCCGAGAGAGGCTCCTGGAGAGGGAGGGGCAGGGAGGGTCCCTGAGGAGGCGACGACAGTGCAGCAGAGACCTGAACGACGTACATCTGTGACGACAGAAAGAGAAGAGTCCCCACATCACAACCACACAAGCACCACCGGCCCCCACACACCAACCACGGCTCGCCCAAACTCTAGAGCAGAGGCTCACATATGACCTGAGGGCCTGGCAAGGACAGGAGCCTCTGGAGGCTTCGCTTTTCATGCTTCTGCATGCGGGTGCCAGAGCCCCGCCCAGATGTCCCCATGACACAGGAAGCCAGAATCCACAGACCAGCACCTCAAACCAGGCAGAAGTGAGACGGGCCAATGGACCGGTGCTCTGAGCCTGAGGACCTGCCGGGAACCCTGCTCCTTGAAGGGGTCAGTGTCCAGGGAGCCGCTTGCCTAAATCCCACTTTTGAGCTCTAAACCCCGCAGAGCCCACCGTGCAGGGCACAAAGCCCCGGCAGCCCAGCCTCGCGCCCGTGCTTCTCTTCGGTGGTTCATTCCCCCCGTTTTCACCTGCCTGGCAGTGTGACCTCCTGAGACACACGGGAGTGTGTTAGTATGCACACGTGCGTGTGTGCAAACACTTCCCGCACCCTTCATCTTTCCTCCTCTCTCACTGGTTCTCTACCTTTTAAACACCGTCGTCTCTGCACATAGGACACCAAAGATAGGTCAAGGACCAGCTCCGTGATTCACCAGAAAGGGAAAAAGAGCTGATCACCCAGGAACAGAATACACAGCAACTGGAACGTACAGCTACCCTTTGGCGAGGGCTGTTATCTCCACTCTCCTTACATCATCTCAGGGACCCTCTGCTGCTGCGAGGTACACAGAGTACTGGTATGCGTTTAAATGGGGGAGAGATGTGGTGGGCTAATGGATGTTGTGGGGGGTTCTTGGGGGAGGGCCAGGGCCGGCCCGTAGAGCGCAGAGCTTGGGCCCTGCCCTAGAAACCCTTGGGTCAAATATAGAGCATGTGTACGCCTTCCCCCCTGCTTCACCAGGGGCACACCCAAGGGGTCCCATCTCTGCTGTCCTCTTTTTTCCAGAGAGCAATCCCTTTCTTTCCATTGTATTTTAGAGTCTTGGGCTAATAATAATAATTCAAGCCAACTGGCTTTCATTCAAAAGGCAATAGTGTTGATTGAGAGTAATTAATTCAATGTCATTTAATGGGTGTTTTCATTTAAGTAATTTTTTCTGAATCTTCTGGGGGATAGTGATGACTTCCACACGGATCCTCACCTCCAAAAGCTTGGCATTCTGTGATTCTTTGGAATTGAAGGGAGGATTCTGATCTGCTAGAGAGATCATAGAATACTTCCTGGAGGAGGTGTTTCTTTAGGAAAAGCATTCAAAGGAAAAACATATAAATACATGAACAAGGAGAAAAATATACTCCAGGCAGGAGAAAGCTCAGGAAGAAATGCCACAAATCTGGAACACAGGAAAGATTTTCCAAGAGCTGTGCCTAGACCAATTGGCTAGGAAACAAGAAGTGTGATAAGCTGTTGGGGTTAACATATGCGAAATCTTCTTCCATGAAGCTGCCATTTGAAGGCTGGGAAGGCCAGCAGAGGCCTCATGAGGTGCTTCGAATGCCCCCCCAAGAAGTGTGTTCCCGGTCAACTTGGGCTGGTGGGGGCCTTCGGCAGGAGGCTGGTCGGGTCACACTGTGGCTTGGGAGGGGCCTTCTGGAGGCCCTCTGGTGGGTGGGCTGGGGAGAGAAGACACCGGAATGCAAGTGGCCACAGCAAGAGCTGAGGGAGTCCTGACCCGCGGCAGGGAAGAGGACTCAGAATGGGAAGGAAGAAGATGCGGGCCGGACCAACACAGCGTCAAGCATGGAGGGCGCGGGGCCTGCCGGGAGAACGCGGAGGACCCCAAACGCCCCCTCCCCACTTCCTTCCGTTGCTACTCAAGGGACTTTGGGCCAAGGTCTGTGCCTCAGTTCCTCCTTAGGTGCCCTCGCCAGCCAGCCTCCTTACCTTTGCAGGCTTCCAAGCTGCCGTGATGCACCTTTTATGAATACCGAAAGCAGGTTCTCCCTGGCAACTCATGAAGGGAAGGAATCAAAAAGTGAAAGAATCTAGTAGTCACTTTTACTCAGAACTTACTCTTGTTAAAGCAAGCGGCAGAAAGAAGTGAGAGAAGAGGGGCCAGAAACAAAGGCCGTCTGTGCAGTTGTTTGGCTGCGTTGCAAGGCGCTGACGTTCTGCGGGAAGGACAAGGGACTTGAGCGCGCCTCCTTCTCTGTGACTGGCTGATGCCATGCCCTGGCGTGATGCAGGGAGCTGAGGAGGCATTTCCAGATGCCGTTATCCCGACCTGGAGCAAGCAGCCGAGGTCCCGCGGGCCCCACAGGACCACCAAGGAGATTGGTGTGTCCTTTGCAGGACTCCCAGCAAGTCCCTGAGTTTGCCAGAGAAGAATTCTCCTTTGTCAGCCAAGGTTACAAAGAAAAGGGGCAGCCCCTCCACCTGGGGAAAATGGGCACGATGCCAGCTGGAAATCAAAGGACAGCCAAGGTTGCTGACCTGGGTGGTCCAGGATTGACCTTGAGCGTTAGCAACCGGAAGCTGGGTCGATGGGGATCCTGGCCCCACAACCCTCTAGCAGTGTGATCCAAGTAGGTCACACAAAACTGTCGTGCCTCAGCTGCTTCTCCTGCAAAATGGGCACGATGG
>ML106721.1:39335-54735 GCA_003697995.1 Taxidea taxus jeffersonii | reverse complement strand
TTTTTGTTCTTTATTTGAGAATAAAATCCTGTTTCCGACTTGGTTTTACTTATAATTTTACCGTAAGATTCAAGTCACACCCATGAAAAATTAGCAGTGAAGTTAATATTAAGATAGCTAATCTATCTAGGGTTTATCCAGTTTTAATTTGACTTACACACTGCATGTATCTGAACAAATCATAAAACTACGAAATTGTGTTAATGTTAAAAATCTGGCATAAAGAGATAATACTGGGTTGTTACCTGACCGTAATACAAACCATAGGAAAAATAATTAGGTGACAGTGAAACAAAAGTGAATGTACTATCATTTATCTGCCAACAGAAATAGATATCATTTTGAAGACTAAAATGTAGATAAATCATTAAGGATATGTTTGAATACCACTCCAGCCATACCCGGTAATTTGCAAATAGTCAATTTTGATAGTAGAAAAAGGTCAGATCTGTCAGTTTGAGAATTTGGTAGCAAGATATAGTTGTCTTTTACCACCTTTATTTTTATTTATTGAGAATGTTTAACTATGACATGGTAATTTTAAATTTATCTCGGATTATGGACTATGACAGGATGTTTTTGATTGATAAGAAGGCTCCTTAGCATGGGTCAGTTGGACAGTTCAGTTTAACCAAGCTCTCAGATTGCTTGAAATATTCTTTTCAGAGAAAAAGTGGCCCAAAACATTCCATTTATTTGGGGAGATTACTGGTAAGTGCTCTGAAAAGAGCACCAAATGAGTTTTAACTGTCTTCTTTGGCATCCCTCTAAATACATATGCATAAGTATCCATGTTCAATAGCAGTCATTAGGATGTCATTCTAATTGATACAAGAAGCTAGGGGAGTAGCAGATTAATCTTTAGATCAAATGACTGCACACCCATAAGAAATAGATCTCCTCTTGCAGATGCCCTGTCCAGTTTTGTTATAAGAAGGTCACATAGAGCTGCTGAATAAAGAAGTAACCCTTTTTTTTTCCATCAAGAGTAAGGAGAAAACCAAAATATTTTGATATATTTTCATACCATTACTTTGTGGTTTTCCCAGATATTTAATTTTTAGATAATCATTCTCCAGTATCGCTGAAGAATCGAAAAACTGTACTGTTCATAAGGAGTTCATGAGTTTAATAAATCAGGTATTAATGATAACAGATTTGGTAGGAAAGTATGCTTTTGTTTGTTAAATAAAGAAATGAATGTCTTTAAAATTGAAATAGGCACAATCACGAGTAGAATGTTTTGATATGTTAAAGATGTTTTTCTTCAAGAGACATAGGATATGTGAACAAGAATGGAAGTAAACAATGTGTGCTAAAGACCTACTCAAATGCAAACTATCTTCTTTGTCAAAAATATATACCATTTTGGCTAATCCCCAGATCACAGATAATTAGGTCCTTTTAGACATTGTCAATGCCATGTATAATTCTTAAGCTTTGCATGCAGTACTTTTTCTAAATTGAGTTCTTAGTATTCAGATTTAATTTACATTTCATAACAGCTCATAATCATAAATGGGAAAAAAGACTAATTAAAATAGCAGGTTGTGGTTTTGAAATTCCAGGAAATTGTAAAATAGTAAAATTTTGGCAACGAATGTTTTTTGTTCTTTCTGTTGTTTTTTGCTGAAGCACTTTGATTGATAGCTTTGCTTAGGGGCTACTCAATTAATGTAAATGTTGATTTTAGTAATCTCATTACTTAACGAATGTAAACAAATAACATTTGGGGGAGAGAGGAGTCAGGGCTCTTTAGCTGCAAAAACTAGAATTCACTGTGGCTAATTTTAAAAACTTACTAGTGATGTAGTTTTGGAATATTGGTGAGGTTTGGTGGGGTGGGGTACAGAGCCCGTGGCCCAGAAAGAATTCTTGAGACCTCTGTGGTGCAAAAAGGTGGTTTTATTAAGGCACTGGGACAGGACCCGAGGGCAGAAAGAGCTGTAGCATACGGTGGGGCTGGGGGATTGTTGTGAGGACGGAAAGAACTGCTGCATGGGGTCAGGGGAGGTTGTGAGGAGTGTCTGGTTGCGTATTTGGGAGTTGGGGGTAGGGAAAATGGGAGGTTTTCAAAAGAACCTTCATATGCTAAAGAGGGCCTAGGAGATACTGGAGTCCTTGCATTGTCAAGTTAAGGTTGATTTTCTCCTCAGTAAAGTAAGGCAGTAATATTAAGCCAGTTGAGAGCTTCGGGGAGGGATGGGACACCCTGGAGTGGGGGCAGCAGGTGGAAATGTTGCAGGGTGTCAGCTTGTGCTTCGTCCTCAGCTTGCCTTCTGCTGCCTCATCATTAGCACACAGACCCTCCCAGGAGTTCCAAAGCCAAGATCATTCCCATCCATTCAGTGGGGCTTCTCTGTTGACAACCCCACTGCTGTACCATCAGCCCATGGCCCGCTAGGGAGTGAAAATCAGACACTGCACCCCACTGCCAAGACCAACAAATGCCTTCTGTATCCTTTGTGCTGAGAGTTCCACCTCCCTGGTGTGGCTGGGGTCTTGCAATGGCCACTGCTGGTCTGTAAGTCATCCTTGTGCTTGGTGGGACTTAGGTCACATACCTGCCCCCTAGCTGCAGAAGAGCAGAGGAATGGGATAGATGTATTGACCAGAAAATCTGTGAAGGTGTTCAGAAGTTCCAGGCAGCACAAATGATGAATAGTCATGTTGCGGAACCTGGACTGGATCCTGGTGGAAGAACCAAGGGGCACTCTTTTGGAGATAGGAGGTTTATTTGACACTGGCAGGCTCAGAGGAGGTTGTTCTCCAAAGGTCTGAGCCCTGAGCACAAACAGGGAGGGGGATTTATACCCTTCTACTACCCCATACTTGGTACTTTTGGCGAGTGCTGGAATCGGGGTAGGAAAGAACCCAGAAGGGCTTTGAGATGGGGATTGGAATTCCCTTGCTGGTTTGGTCAGCCATCTTACAGTTTTTCCCTATCAGTCATCCTGCTTCTTTATGAGTCATCGTCCAAAGAATCAAATTTGTCCCTCCTTAGTATCATGGTGGTAAGTCTCTTATGTTCTTTTTAAAGATTTTATTTATGTGAGAGCGAGCATGCATGGTGGAGAGCTGGGATCATGGCGTGAGCTTGAAGCCAAGAGTCCCATGCTTAACCAACTGTGCCACCCAGGCACCTCTCATATTTTTTTTCCAGTCTGAAGTGTTTTGCTTTTCATATATAGGCATTTAATGCATCTGTAATTTATCTCTATAAGGTATATATGCACTTAGATGTGCAAACACATACATATTTGGAGTGCTCTCTTCTTTTTCCACTGGTTATTTGTGCTGGACCTACAACACATGGCTTTAGTTGCTGGAGTTTCTTAAGAAGACTGTGTAGTAAGTCAGCTACTGTATAAGCTGTAACCCTCTTTTACTTCCTTAAAATTGCTTTAGCGATTCTTGGTTACTTTTCCTTATAAATTTTTGGATCGGCTTCTCAAGTTCCATGTTGAAGTCTGTTGGAAATTTTATGGGAATTACACTAAACAAATAAATTGGGGGGGATGAATATTTACTCTACACTTAGTAGGATTTTCTTTTACATCCTTCAGTATTGTTCTGTGATTTTTTTCCCAAGAATCTCCCCATTTTTTTCCTAGCTTAATTCTTAGATACTTATGGGAGCTTTGGGAAGGGCTTTTCCCTTTATTTTATTTTTATTTTTTTGATATTGTAAAGGGTTCATTTTTTCTTGTATATTTGCTGTTTGGTTACTGTTGGCTTAGAGGAACTTTGTTGATTTTAATGTGGTTGATCTTGTATATATCTTGTTAAATTCTTAGTGTTTCAGGGTTTGTAGTCTCCTAAAATTTCCCCTAGAACATTCAAATTAGGGATGCATCTCAAAAATATTTTTTCCAAACCTATTATTTTTCATGTTATATTGCTTTCATCAGTGCCTCCAGTGTAATGTCGAATAAGAGGGGTGAAGTTGAGCCACTTTTTCTTGGTCCTGACCTAAATGGGAGAATTTCTTAAGTGCTGACATTTAATTTTGGCAGATGTGTTTTATCAGATTCTACTTCCAACTTTCCATAAATGGTTTATTTTTTATATCAAATTAAAAAACAAATACAGGGAATGTTTTCTCTAGGATTCAAAATGAGATAGAAACAGTTCCTGGCTGGCTCAGTTAGAAGAATATGCAAGTCCTGATCTCTGGGTCATGAGTTGGAGCCCCACACTGGGTGTAGAGATTACTTCAATAAATAAAACTTTTAAAAAAAATTAAAGTAAAATGAAATTGAAAAGAAAACTATTTCTTTCTATATTGTCCAGCTATGATACTTGGATTCATTGCTTTTTTTCATCTCAAAAGATGATTAAATATTTTATCCCAGTATCAGAGTTACTGAGGTAATATTGCTTTGTTTCTAGCACCAAAAGAGGGACCTGGTACATAGAAAAACAAACACTTGCTGTCTAGTGAGTGTATAATAGCTTTTTCAGATTTCCAACTTAAATTTTCTTTTTTTAAAATTATTTTTATTAACATGTAATTTATTATTTGCCCCAGGGGTACAAGGTCTGTGAATCCCAACTTAAATTTTCTTAAAAAACAAAGCAGTCTTTCCCACTACTTTCATATGCCTTGTATAAAGTCACTTTTGATGACCCTGCCCCACTAACCGTTTTTTACTAATTATGTTTCCTCTATGTCCATGTTTATTAGTATTTTCCTTTTTTTTCCCCCTCCATTTTGTAGAACCATGGGTATAGCCTGGGGGATAAAAAAGTCGGCTCCTGAATGTATTTTGATGATTTTCAAATATTTCTTTTTTAACTGGACCAACTTTTCCTGTTGTTTAGCCCAACCCCAGCGCTTGCCTCAGCTTCCAACGTGCTCACAGGAACCAACTGAGGAAGAAACCAGCAAGATAAAGAATGGTCACACAAGTCTGAGCAATGGAAATGGAATTCACCACGGGGCCAAACATGTATCTGCAGAGAATCGAAGACTTTCAGCACCTGTTTCTCACAAAATGCATAGAAAAATTCAGTCCAGCTTGTCTGTAAACAGCGATATCAGTAAGAAGAGTAAAGTAAATGCTGTCTTCTCCCAAAAGACAGGCTCTTCACCTGAAGGTAAGTTGGAGATATATGCTTATTTTATTTGACCAGATGTAAAATCATATTCACCAAAAACTACTTGATCAAGCAAACATGAACCAAGACTTTTGCTTATCTTTCAGACAAACTGGAATTTTGGTAAAATGCAACCATTCCAAAGGGAAACACAGGCTAGGAAAGGAAGTGCCAGCAGCTGACATCCTGCTTTAGATTATTGTCTACTAGAGTGAGGAATCATTACTTTAAATAGAACTGATATACTTACTGTTTTTCATACCATGTTTAAAAATATGAAGGCAACATACTGGTGGTGGATGCATGTGTTTTCTCTGTCTCTGGTTCATTTTATTATTCTGTGGTTCAGAGACATTACTTGCTTGTATGTTCGTCTTGCAAATAAGTTTTATTTTATTTTATTTCATTTTATTTCAGTGTTCCAAAGTTCATTGTTTATGCACCATACCCAGTGTTCCATGCAGTACGTGCAAATAAGTTCTTAAATATGCAGCACTAAAATGAGAAAAAGATTTGGTGATTGTCATGTTCTTGCCAGAGAGTGGGCCAGGCTAGTATCTTCCAGCCATCAGGGTTTCCACAACTATCCCCCCCACTCACCATTCCCCACTCACTGTGCTCTGGCCTTTAGCTCCTCCCATGGTACAGGGTACAAGGGTGTTCTCTGACCTCTCAGGAGCTAATTACTATGTCTTCAGTTCTGCTCCATCCTGCCCTTGGCCACGTCAAAGTCAGGGTAAATACTATGAACCTGAGAAAGGTTTTCTCTATTATAACACAAACCCATCTGGTGACAGTGAGTTTATAACCCACAGACTCCTTTTATAAAACTAGCTTGCCATATCATATATATATTTTTTGTAAAAAGAATAGTCTTCCTACCATGTATAAGATCCCAGATTTCTGCCAGCCTATCCATGTTCCTCTCTTTTTCCTCTTTCCTCTCCTTCAGCAGTTCTTGGGATCCAAAAACTCAAATCTGTTTTCTAAATACAGATGTAGATGTATCTCTCCTCCCGCTGGTTGAGGTATATCTGATTTTTTTCTTATTCCCCTTACCTTTCAATTTTAACTACCGTGAAATCTTAAGTAAGGCAAATTTTGTCGATACTTCTATGAAGTTGGCCGTGCTTATTCATAGAGATAAATTGAGTTGTAAATAGGAAATTGTATCGAGAGTTACCAGTAGTGAGTGGGAGAAAGGATATTACATTTTGGCTACAGGTGTCTCAAACTCAACTGAGGTAAAGTGTTAGGTTGATCAAATGATATGATAATAAATGGTCTGCATAGTTCTAGGTCAGTGACACTACTTTCCAAACTAATTAGATTGAAAGGGACATGATTGACACTTTAAAATGAGTTTGACATGTAAGCTGTATGGTCATCTCTGAAGCAGAGAGAGGCTGTTAACCAAACTGGCTCTCCAAGGAGTTGGGAAGGCAATGCAATTTTCTTTAGAGTATCTTTGCTTCTAGGTGATTGGGGGAATAATTGAAATCTACTTGTTTTATACATTTGAATTTACTTATTACAGCCTTAACCTCTTATTTGCCATTTAATATTTACTTATTTTAAAGAACGTTCTCTCAGTCCAACCTGAACGGTGTGTATCAATCCAACTTGAAATAGCTTACGGAATTTTTAGAAAATTTTTCATTATTTTTTCTGATGGAGGAAGGCAGCTTTCTTTTTTTTTTTTTTTTAAGATTATTATTTATTTGAGAGAGTGTGAGTAGGGGGAGGGGCAGAGGGAGAAGGGAGCATCTTAAGTCAGGGGCTCAATCCCACGACCCCAAAATCATGGCCTAAACTGAAATCAGGAGTCAGATGTTTAACCAACGAGCCACCCAGGCACCCCAGGAATACAGCTTCCTAAGTAACATACAAAGGAAGAGGAAAATCAATAGTGTTGAAGAGAGTCCCACTCTCCCCTGTTGTCTCCCTCTCTCTTTCAATTCTTTGAGTGGGCGAGGGGGATAAGGATTAAGGATAATCTTGCTCTTCATCACTGGGGGTACGAGTTCTATAAAACACAAATGAAGAGGTCTAAATATATTGTAGAGTGTCCTATCCAGAACTTGGCTGGGAGGCTACAGGATTTAGCCGATTCTATGTTCCTGGTGTTGGGATTGCTCAAATCCAGATGAAAATTTCCTTGTCCCAGTTCATGTATATTCTCCAAATTAGGTGTCCTCGTGCTTTTTGATGCTATTTAAAGTTGAGCACTGACTTTCAGTTTTGAAGTTACATTTCTTCTCTGGTAAATGTGCCCTAGCTAAACAAAGGACAGAACAGGCAGATAGCAAGTGAAAGGACCAGCGTGTGAGCATGGCCACCAGCTCTCTGGGCAACTTGGGTTTCTCTGGGGCTGCTTTCTCTAGAAATTGGTTTGGAGGAGAAATCTTCCAAGCTTGGGTTCCAAGATTCTGTGATGCTGTCCTCCCCACTTCAGGGCAAGTTTTTGCTCAACAGAATATGGAATTCCAGGTTGAGCAGAAATGTAATACTTGCTGAATGGGATGGGGCAAGGGCAGGGATGGCATCTGGATTTCAGGAGGTATGTCAGCACGGTAGGTCTTGAACACTCGATTTAAGACACGAATAAAAATGGATAAAAACTATTCAAAAAATGAGGATGAGGGGCTTAATACAGTTTTCGCAGTTTTTTGTTTCTGTTTTACATTTTCTTCGATCTTTATTGTCTATGCCTGTTGCTCTCACAGTAAAGTGAGCAAATGAATAGCAGAGTCTTATTCACCATAAACCTCAAAGCAGCTAACCACAGTTTGATAATGTGGGTTTTTTCTGGACAAACGTCCCTTGTGGTTATTTTTGTGTTGCACATAAATAATAGTGACAAGTAGAGGGGCATTTTTCTGGCTCAGATGATGGAATTAGATATTTAACTATTTCATTTTGCCTCATTAAGAGAAGTAGGGACCTCTTTGCTGACAAGTCTGGAAAAACTCTGAGATGGGGGCCCCTCGCTGCCACAGAGCTAAAGACTCACCCAGCCTTGGAATTGAGTATGTGTGTTGGCAAGACCTTGTGAGCTTTAACCATGGGTTAGCTATGGCGGGAGTGCAAGTAGAAATGCACACCATCGATTCTCTTGCTAAGCTGTGTTGATTCGTGAGTTACTTCATTCTATGTTCTTGTTGCACTCATGTGATCTCCTTGTACCTTCCCCATAGCACTGTAAATCCATCAACTCTATGTGATTTTCTCATTGTAAATGAGGAAACTGAGGCACAGACAGGTCAAGTGAACCCCTGACAGCAATTGGTATGTGGTAGAAATGAGATTCAACCTCAAACATTCTGGCTCCATAGCCTGTGCTCCTAAGCACTGGTATTTTGCCTTCCTAGAGTTCCCTGAGATAAAGGTAATTTTTGGTCATTCCAACGCTGCACCCAGTGTTGACCCAGTTACCTGTGGGTTAGGCAGGGATCTTTGTATACATGTGCCTTCTAGAAACCTTTCCGACTAAAAGGAATTTGCACACTTTTGTGCTATGCTTGTTTTCCTTTCCCAGAGGCTGGGCTCAGATGAGTCCATTTTGTTTTTTAATTTATTGTGGTGCCCAGCACAGTGGCTTCCTGGAGTTTCCTGCCAGTTAGTGAGTAAGGCAGTGTTTTATTTCACATACCTTTATCCTACTCTTCCTTCAAACTGGCCCTGGAAAATAAATATGTACTCATATTCATGAAAAAAATGTCATTTTAAAAAGTGCCTTTTATGCAGTAGAGGAAAAAAAATACCCATGTTGGAGAACATTGTACTTTTTATTTAAAGGTTATTAAATAGGTAGATCTCTACTTGTTTTGTATAATTAAATATTTTCATACATACTTTAATTTTCTGATTGCATCACCCAGGTGGAGAGTTTTAAGACTTAAATGTTTAAGATTCTTGACCTTTGCAATAATTATAGTATGATTTAGTATCCTATAATATTCAGATTGCCAAGGGTTTTCATTAGACTCTCAGACACTTTCCTTGTCCTGGGAATGGTGAATCCTAACATTTCAGGTGTGCCAATTAGAGCCCTGTATTTGGGGTAAAAATTAAGAAGTTTCAACAAAGAGGTTTTTAGAATAGGCTGTATGCCTTTTGGATTAAGGTGCCCTCGTGTATGTACCTCCAGCTCCAGGAGCTCATTGAACAGAAATGTTGACTAAGACCATCTAGAACCTTGTGGATATGGCAGTACTTAGGATCTTTTTGTTTTGTTTTTTAAGATTTTATTTCTTTGAGAGCAAGCATAAGCAAGGGGAAGGTTACAGAGAGACTAGCAGGGAGCGCAGCACGGGGCTGGATCCCAGGGCCCTGGGATCATGACCTGACCCAAAGTCAGACACTTAACTGAGCGAGCCACCCAGGCAGCCCAGATCCATCTCATTTTTTCACACGGATGCTGTGTGTCCTACTTTTTTTTTGTGGCCTACAGATTAGAGCACAGATGCTGGGACCAGTCTGCTTGGGTTTAAATATTGGCTTTACCATTGTCTGATATGTCTTTGGGTAGGCTTTATACCTGTGTCTTAAATGTAAAATGGGGAAGTTACTGGTCCCTACTTAACAGCAGAGTTGCTGTCGAATTCCTTGGAGTTAGAATAGCAGTCTGGCCCAGATGGAAGTGTTTGATAATGACAATGTCAGCAGTGACACTTAAGGAACTCACGGGTTAAGAATGTTAACTTCCTTGAGAAGGCAATGGAGACTCAGTACATAGGGTAGAAGGAGAGACATTCCAGGCTGAAGGGGTGTTATGATTTACTGTGTTTTGTCCAGAGAACCATCAGCATTTCACTGTTAAAGTGGGATTAGGGGCAGTAAGACTGGAAATGTGACAGATGGCAGGTCCACACCACCCCTAGGGTGTCCTGTTCCTCTGAAGCTTTCACACAGCTTCTCGGAAGGACACTATTTTATACCCAGTGTGCATCTCTTTGAAAAAAATTCTTCTCTCCATAATGCAGAAATTCCATGGTTGCAATTTTTTAAAACCAGATGCCTTAATATTTGTTCAATATGGCTACCTGGTAAGCCCCCACACAGAGACTGCCTTTACCATCCTTGTGTGTGTTAGAAATAACTACTACTTTAGACTTGAGCTGGGATGCTACCAAGCTCTGTGAAGCCTTTGGATAGACCTAAACTCAGTCTTCAGATTTTACTGGTTCTCTGCTTCCCTTTCTTCTAACTATATTCTGTTGGCTTCCTACCTTTTTAGACTCCACCTCCTCCCCCTTTTCTGTGTATTTCCCCTTATATTCAAAGTGCAGTAGTTTTTCAAGGTTTGTAGGAGAGGGACAGGGCATGGTAGTCAAGAGGAGGACAATAGGAGTGCCTGGGAGAGAGTCTGGGTGGGGCACACAGCCTTCAAAGGGGATTTAGCATAACTACCAGGACAGCTTGAAAAGGGCACAAGGTGATCAGATAGGTCCTGCTGCCCCCTCCCCCACACCGACTTCCCCTACCCTCCTCTCTCCATCTGCAAACCTTGATGTGACCCAGTGTGTTTGAAAGTATGCATTTACTGCAATCCTTAGAGGTCTGTGTGTATGGTTAGTGGCACAACTAAATGCCCTCGTTGCTTCTCCCCTCCTCAGCCTGGACTGTTCTCATAATTTTCTTTCGCCTTTTTGACCTGTGCACATTTTGTTCAGAACTCAACTTGGGCATCATCTCCTGATGCCGTTGTGAACTAGTTGCCCCTCTTCTGTGTCCCCGCAGCACCTTCCACATACACAAGGATACTCAAGTTTATCTGTCTTCCCGCACTAAAACCTAATCTCACTGAAGGCAAAGCTTCTTCTGCCTTCTTCTAATTTCCAGCAGAGCCTAGAGTTTGGCTTGTAATCAGTGTTCAGCCAATGTTGAAGCAAGTAAGGAGTATAAATCTGAGAGCACAAGTACCTGTTCCTTAACATTTTATAGACATTATAGTTGAAACCTCAGAGTGCCTGAAATTGTTAAGGGCGAAAATGTGGAGCCATAGGAGTGCAAATATCTGAGGTCGGAGTGAGGTGAGAAGAAACTCCACTGAGGCAGGACTGGAACTCAGAACCTGGGCCTCCCACCCCCATTGTTTCCTCATCATTCCTTGAGGTTTTCAGTCCACAACATGTTCCCAACTCCTAAAGCCAGAAAGAAAGGTAAAATTCAAATTGAATTGTTCATTTTCAGTTACATAATATTATAAATCTTATATTCATTTCCCCCCCATAAAAACGTCAGTTTTGCCTATAATTATAGAAATACAATTATTTTAGTGGACAAATAATAGGATTTTATGATATGACCATAGTGTTATAATCTGAGCTTCCAGAAACAAACTTTCTGTGGCTTTGGCAAAATATGTCCCTGCATTCCTCAAAATACTTAATTTGCTTGGATGATGTTTTGTTTTGTGCTGTTTTCTCAGGCACAGTGCCTTCCATTCCATGTCACAATGATTGTGTGGGAGAAAGGTTTAGAATTCTGCTTTCTGAGGCAGTATTTGCAGTCCAGTGGAAAACAGGCTTTTAGTAAATTTTACTGCTCAACTAACAAACTAAATGGAATAACAATAATGAGAGGGGTGTGTGAGCTAGGAAGGCCTGATCAAAGTTGACAGTGTCAAAGTATAAATCATTCTGCATATATAAATCATTTTACTCACTTGAGATATTTAATCAGCTGTGTTTTTTTTTAATTGAACAAATTATCTATCCAAAGTATTTATAAATGGTAAGTGTGTCTTTAGGGCTAAATGCAAATATTTGAACACACGTCCTTTAGAGTTGAGGAAAATAGGTTAACTCTGTAATTTATGTTCTAGAGTAAATCATTCTCATACTCATCAGTTTGATGAGCACAGGAAAGATTTTATAAGGTCCTGAAATACATATAACTTAACATTTGAAACACCTTAGATTGCTTCTTTAAAAGAGCTGAGCACTTTGCAGGCCTGGTGAAAGGAGAGAGAGAGGCCATCAGCTAGGTATGCATTTCACCTCCTTTACCTTTGGCTTTTGAATTTTGTAGACAAGTTGCTTAGACCACTGCTTTAACAACTTAAATGAACTTAGCATTCACTCAGGAGGTGGGTGGGGAGGAAATTAAACAATGGAGATACAGATAGATTGGCCAGGAAGCTCTGGGGGGGTGTGGGGTGGCAGAGTGAAGAGACTATTTAGAAACCCAGCTTCAGAATAATAGGCTCAATGGGAAAATTGAATAAATCTTACGATTCTATTAATACACCATCGTTTTAATTTTTGCATTCATAGTGAAAAGTTTCAGTGGTGTTTTTAATAGGTCAGACAGCACTGGGCAGGTACAGCAGTGAGGCTGTTCTGGGATGAATATTTGCAACCCTGTGACTTGTGCTGAATGTGAGCACTGAGAACCAGAGGTTTTCTGCAGGGTTTCAGGATTAAGTGCTGGGTCCCAGGATTAAAAGTGAGTAGAGCTGAACAGCAGCCAGACATCCGTCCTAATCAGGGCTGACCTTAGTTTTCTATTTCAATTAGTTGGGAAAATGAACAGAAATTAGGAAATCATGTGCAGCTCAGTGTAATTTGAGGATGACCACGAGTTGAGTTTTAGACATGTTGAATTTCAAATGATAATATACAATCCAAGAGCATTTGGAAATACATGCTTGGAGGTTGGGAGGAGTTAGAACCAAGTATGCTAAC
The DNA here is from genome assembly GCA_003697995.1 of Taxidea taxus jeffersonii. Taxonomy (NCBI): domain Eukaryota; kingdom Metazoa; phylum Chordata; class Mammalia; order Carnivora; family Mustelidae; genus Taxidea; species Taxidea taxus. The sequence continues at coordinate 41,944 of ML106721.1, read as the reverse complement.
TTATATTCTCATAGAATACTTGACACTGTGAATTTGGATGAGTTTTTCTTGAGATTGAAGAGAAAAGATCAGATGGCTGAAAGCTAAGTGATTCAGGGATCACTTGAGGCCAGCCAGTTTGGTGGGCTGGGAATGGGAGTTTAGCTTGTGTGCTTGGGAGGAATCCCATGGAAAGTTCAGACTTTTCTCCATAGGTGATGTCAAATAGAGAAAGTCAGAGTGAGGCCAAGACACTGAGAAGATAACCTACAGGAGAGGTCAGAGGCAAAGACAGGAGGATGATTGTCTTGCTGAGGAAAAAAAAAAAAAGGGAAAGGGTAGTGTCATGGAAAGAATGTTTTAGGAAAAGGCTGCACTGGATAATTGACAGGTTCAGCCGGATGAATACTGAAATAATTCTGTTGGATTTCATTGTGGACGTCATTGGGTGACCTAATTTAGAGCCATTTCACAGAGCAGCCAGAATGATGTGGGCAGTGGAATGTTGAGGAAACACACTGATAACAATAGTTATAGAAAGGCTATAGTCCAGAATGGAAGTGTGGGTCCAGGGAGGTTGTTTTAAGAGGGGAAAGCTTTGAATGTGTTTACATTTCAGTAGAAAGGATCTAGGAGAGAGGCAAAGTTTGACTATATAAAAAGGTAATAACATTAACTTCTTGACAAGCTGGCATATAGGTTCTTTAGAATTCAGCTCTTGAGTTCAATTACCAAAGGCAGACAACTGAGCGACCCAAGAAGCATTTACTGAATTGTTAACCTAGATGACTCTACTCTGTTGTGTGGTTGGTTAATCTTAGAAGCCTTCTGAGTAACTTCTGTGGAATGGCCGGGTATGAGGAAATGTGACTTCAAGTGATTAAAAGCCTTTCTCAAGCCCTCACTCCTACCTCATTCCAGGAACACTAACTGGCATTTGAATGGAAGGCATGGACAGGGTAGGCAGTTAGGGTTCTGTGTTCCAAATTTCTCATTTTTTTAAAATATATTTTATTTATTTATTTGGAAGAGAGAGATCACAAGTAGGCAGAGAGAGAGAGAGAGGGGTAAGCAGGCTCCCTGCTGAGCAGAGAGCCTGATGTGGGGCTCGATCCCAGGACCCTGAGACCCTGACCTGAGCCGAAGGCAGAGGCTTTAACCCACTGAGCCACCCAGGTGCCCCCAACGTTCTCACGGTTATATTTTGGTCCACAAGTTGATGGAAATTTAGAACTTCTTAAACTTCAGAATTCAATTTAAATCATAGCTTATACAGAAGTATATAAGTAGTATAACATATATATATATATACACACACATATATATATACACACAGTATAATAAAGGAAGTACAACATCAACAAGTAAAGCAGTTAAACAGTTACAAGAAAAGTATAGGAAAGATGAGTAAGGAAACTACTGCATAATCCAGAAAAATAGAAGACAGGTTAATTTTAAAATGTATGTAAAGTAAATTTATCTTTTAATGTGGCCTATCCTTAACTGAATTAGTATTGCAGGCAAGAGGTTGAAAAGGTTAAGACCTAACCTGTAATAAATTGGAATATTGATTATGATGGTCTCTTACACAGTGATTCATTTTTCGTTCATGGGCTTCTTTGAGAATCTGACAAAAGTTGTGATTCTTTTCCTCAAGTTTTTAAGAAAGATGGTAATGGAATCCTGTTATCTCTTTTGTTGTTCCCAGAAGTAAAGACATTGGACACCTTCAGACATCTTACTCTAAAATCAAATGTCTCTAAGACATCTGAATAGTGAAGGGAGAGCAGATAACGGGGATGCTGATGAGCTATTGTAAGGGTTTTGAACAGATGAAGGACATGATCTAACTTACCATTTTTAAGCATTACCTGCCTCTGGTGCTGAGAGTCCACTATAGGCCCATGAGGGCTGAAGGTGGAAGCCTGCCCTGTGCCTCCCACAGTAATTCAGATGGAAGATGGCTGGGCTGGATCAGGGCGGCAGTGGTGGAGGTGGTGAGATGTTGCACAGGAAAGTATTTTTAAGGCAGATTAAGAGTTACTGAATGCTAAGATTTCAGTATGAGAGACAAAGTTAAGGATGACTCCCATGTTTTTTTGGCCTAAGCAGTCTCAAGTAATGAGTTCTCATTAATGGAGATGAGAAGGCTACGGGAAGAACAGGGTTTCATCGGTGGAGGAAGATAAGGATTTTAGTCATGGACATGGATCTGAGACACCCTTTATTTAAGTGGTGATGTGAAAGGAGCTGATTTCAGAGGAATGGTCTGCAGCCCAAGAGATATATTTTAGAGCCATCATAGATTCATAAGGTATAGAATGTTCGGTGGACGGAATCCCCTAAGACTGAGGTTCTCAGCCCTGGCACCTGGGTATCTGTGGAGTAAGAGCTTCTGAGCAAAAAAAAAAAAAAAAAAGGAAGTAAATTACCACTCTTTGGGTTTGCCCCAAGAAATTCTAATTCATCTGGAATGTGGTAGGGGTGGCTAAGGTATCAGTATCCTTTAGAAGCTCCCCACAGGATTTCAGTATGCATGCAGAGTTAAGAACCACTGAGCAGGGGGACCCCTGGGTGGCTCAGTTGGTTAAGCGGCTGCCTTGGGCTCGGGTCATGATCCCAGCGTCCTG
>ML106721.1:23737-37225 GCA_003697995.1 Taxidea taxus jeffersonii | reverse complement strand
AACAACAACCTATTGTTTCACTGTCTAAATACACACTAAAATGATTAAGAATAGAGAATTGCAATTGGCGGGGGGTGGGGGGGGATTTTAAAAAGGTGGTGCCGAAGGAACAGGAACAAAAGGGTGTCCTTCATCTCTAGGAATAGGTCTGTTTTGTCCCTAGAGAAGCTTCTGTCTTTGCAGATCTGGCCTGCAAGCCAAGTTTTGTCTCATTTGGGTTGTTATTCCAAAGTACACCTTCCATAGCTCTGTCCATCTGCCTTTCTCATTGCCCACCGCCCCCCTCTGTCTTTCCCCTCATTTTTCTCTTTGTCTTACTTTCTCCCCCACCTGACTGAGAAGTTTTGCATGACTTCATTGAAGAATTTATTGCTATTTAGAAGAACCCAAATGGCAGTGACTTTAAAGTGATGTTTTAATATTATTTTCTAAAATGTTTAGCTTGTGTATTTGTGAGTTTGGATACATGGAGATTTTCAGGGCTATTACTTTTAAGCTGAGATCCAAGTTTTAAAAAAAAAACTGATTTATTTTTCTAGATTGAGTTAAACTCTGGTGATATTTGAGTTGTCTTTCAGAATACATAGTTGCTTCACTGTTTAGAGTCACGTGGGGACACTTGAGAATATAATTTTAAAAGATCAATTGAAGTAACAGAAATATATACAGTTTCTCTTAGAAATGTTTTCACTGATACCAATATATAGTGTTAAACTAGTACAGTTTTTGAGAACCTTTTGTAATTAATTTGCATAACTCTCAACTAGTGTAGTATAAAATAGGATAGAGGAGGAGCTGATGGTATAAATTTGCCTTATTTCTGAAAAAAATCCTGCAAGGCATTTATTTTTTCTTATATAGAAGGTTTAAGCTGAATACACTAGGAAGCTTTTTGGAAGATTCACTTAGGATCCTCCAGTTCAGGGGTTCCTAGTTTTGGGAGAGGTCCGTGACTTTCACTTAACTTCTATACTTGAAATCTAGCATTTCCTTCACTTACAAATGGAAGTAAAAAACTTCAGTAGCATTAATAGTACCTCTGACTTTGTCACTGATATTTTCATATCCTATTACCATTGTTGCAGAAATCCTGAAATACTGTTTATGCTAATCACTACTGTAAAATTATAGTAGTTATCAGATGACCGCAGAATCTTGCTATTGATGTGTAAGAAAAAGCACATACTTAACAATACTTTATTCTACTTTTAATAACTATTTCAACATAATTGGTTTCCTATGAAATCATTTGTTTTACACATTTAAAAATCTTTTGTCCATGGCATGCAAAAAAACAAAACGTGCTCTATCTACCCTGCTTTGCTACATCCTAAGCATTCTTTGGAGTATAATTTCCTTTGTAATCCTACATTTGTGCGTGTAGTTTTCATAATCCAGGAACACAGATTTTTTAATAGCTTTCTTGGCTCACATAAAATTGAAATAAGTGTAAAAGACATATCCAAATTTCCACCTCGAAAAACTGTTAAATAGTAAGTAGCCTTTGTTCTCACATTTACCTTTTCATGCATACTTTTGTAAAATTATTTGTTTTTTAACCAGAGCATAGTCAACAATATTGGGATACAGAGGCTTGGAGAAAATTATTTCTGTGGTTTTGCATGCCACAATTTGGATAATATTAACTCTTCATAAAATATACAGGAGAAAACAGAAGAAACATATCAAAAGTCAGCAACCTGGTGAGAATTTTGTTTCCGGGGTCTCAGAGAAATCTTCCCAAGGGATTTTAATTGATATGTAACACAGTGTGGCTTTAGGCCCTCTTCCCAGCACAGGGCCCTGGTATTTTGTACTGGCTTCCCTACTTCTTGTACATTTGACTGAAGCAAAAATGTAAGGTGGTGGACGTTGGCTCGGTAGGTAGAAAAGGCAATTAGAAGAAAATATAATTAGAAAACAGTTTGCTCAGGTCAGTTAATGATACTCCTTCCTTTGACAGGGAAAATATTCATACAAATAAATAGTTGTCTCCTCAAAGATTGAAAAATCCAGGAATTGGGGGGGGGGAAATGTGAAGATAATTGAAAGAAAAGAGCAAAATGGATTAATACACTAGTTTCCCAAAGACATATTAAACCTGCCTAAATTTCTACTCTGAATTCTCTTGGGAAATCAAAGTGGAAGAACTGGACCTCTTGGGGAATAATATCCTCATAACATAACATAATTTAAAGTTGACACTAGAAGCTGAAGTTTGTGTTTTTTTTTCCTAATAATTATGCTCAGTGAGGGATGCAGAAATTGCATTTTGGAATGACAGAAGAGCAGTTCTTTTAGAAAGAACTTTTCAACATCTGTGGTAGCTCTCCTGGAAAACGTGTTCTGTGGAGTGACAGGAGAAGATGAAGTAAAACCAAAAGTCATCTCTGCCTCAGGCCATACAACTGAATTTCATAAAGTCAATGGGTATTTAAGGATTTGCCCTGTGTCCAGGCTTGGGTACGAGAGATGTAGAGCAGTCCCATTTTACTCCTTAATCTAGTGCTTTTGGTTATTTGGTCATTTATTTCTGACTAAAAGTATAATTTTTTATAAAGCATGAACATACTAGCTCTTGAACCCCAATGGACCCCATCATATGTGTGTGTGTGTGTGTACATATATATATAAATAAAGTCAGGCCTCCCAAATGTCATCTTCCTAACTGATACTTAGATCCCTTGCTAAACCTCCTAACTTGCTTAAGACCCTGGCCTTCTGGCATACCTGCCTTTCAGAACCAAAATCTAGACTTTTTCAATTTCTCTCCATACCAGGATGCTGAGCACTACTGAGGAAACCTAGACCTCCATAAAAATCACCATCATGACCCATGTGTGATCTTGGGTCTCAACTGGATTTTCAGAATCCCTCAGCAAACTTTCGGTGTGCCCCACATTCATTCAACATCACCAAGCTTGCTTGGGGGCAGGCACACTATTGGGGATTGGGACACAGCAGTGAACTATGCAGACAAGCAGACCTGCTCTCTCTATTTTCCACAATGGCTATTCTATTCTGTTGCCACTGTCTTTAAATGAAATTCTCGGAAGCTTTCCCTCACTCTCCAGGGGCCGAAGACACTTTCTCTGCATAGATTTCTTAAAAGGATATCTGCATTTGCTGTCTCTACTTCCTCAATTACTCCTCTTCCCACTGCTCTTCACTTTCATCCCTGTCACATCACTGAAATTTCTCTGGCTAAGCACCGTATTTGACACAATCTCCTTGAAATCTTTTCCTTTCTTGCTTCCATGTCACCTCCATTCCCTAGAGTTTCTACATCCTTAGTAAGTCCTCAGTTTTTCTCAAATGATGTCATTCTCCCTGGACAACTTAATCATTTCATTCATTATAAGAATTTCAGCCACAAGTGGCTTCCTACCCTGGATCTGTCTGTCTCTTACACTCTAGGCCAGTGTCTCCACTCTTGTCCAAATGTCCACCTCTTGGACATTTCCATTTGAGTATCTTCAGACTACCATGTCTATTATTATTTTTTAAGTAGGTTCCTTTAAGTAGTTTCCATGGCCAGTGTGGAGCCCAGTGTGGGACTTGAACTCACAACCCTGAGATAAAGATCAGAGCTGAGATCAAGAGTCAGATACTTAACTGACCGAGCTACCCTGGTGCCTCCCCAAAGTATTTTAAACCACACTGCTTTTCTTCCCATGTTTCTTTCTTGGTAAATGGCCCCAAAAACTAGGGAGTCATACTTCACTATTTTCTATCACTGCCTCATCTGTTGTCTTATCAACTCCTACGAATCCAAGGACCCCCATTATATTCCTTAAAGTCACCTTACCTGACCCTCCTGACACCATATTATTATCATTGATGTAGCTCCTGCCCCCTCCTTTCCAAAATGGAAAATTGAGCGTTTTCTCTGCCCCAACAATGTTGAGCCACTTGCATTTCTAAAACTATCTTGTTTTTTTGTGTGCCTTTGAATAACCTCCGGACTACCTGGAGCCACCTTTACCTTCTCTTCACCCAACACATGCCCTGGGCTCACCTGCTTCTGGGGCTTAGCCAGCTTGGGACCCACACATATTCAGCATTCATTACCTTTCCACTGTACTTAGACTATTATGTGAAGCCCAGTAATGGCTCTGTTCCCAGCCAAGGAAAGACCCTGAGCTAGACTTTCACAGAAATCTTGTGCCTGGAAAGAACCTGGAGATCATTTTCTTCTGTATTATATGCATATAGACACTGAGTGAAATGATTTGTTCAAGGTCATTTAGCCAATTAGTGACAGAGTCAAGACAAGTCAAGACTTAAAAAACAGAATGTCATTTCCTGGTTGCTAGAAGCCTCACCAAAACCAAACAGACAGACAACCACCACAGACACTTGTGGCATTCCTTCCAGTCGTTCTGGCATTTGCTGGCCTGAATGGGCAGCCTAGGTAATGAGCTGTGACTCAGGGAAACCTCAGGGGCGGGGGCGGGGGAGGGGGGGTGTTGTTTCGTGAAGTCCAGAGCGGTGAGAGGCAGTGCAATAAGAGGTTTTTTTAAATCACCTTTTCTATGATTTAAAATAACAAGGCTACAGAATTTTTTTTTGGATGAGAAAACCAGGTTTGTCAGTATTAGGGTCCTTGCAAACATGGTCATGGATTTTCTTGGCTCTGAAATTGTACACTAAATTAAGGTGGAGGTATTTATACCTTATAATTTCAATGTCATGCTGTCCTGTTCATCTGAGGCTTAAAAAAAAAAAAAACCCCAAATGGTATTAATAGATAACATGGGTGGAGAGGGAGGGATGTGGAAAGAATAACAGTGCCATCATTGATTCACAAATTAATTCCATAAATAACAGGATTTACCTCCTGTGCACTGCTTTGAAATGTGCTTTGGTGTCTCATTTCACTAGGCTTTTGCTCTTCATCCTGCCTGGAGTGTCTGTCAGACTGCTGTGTCTTTTTGGTTGGGGCCTGGCTCTTCTATCAGGAGGGGGGAGCACAACCTGAGCCTTCTCAAGGCAAGGCTGTTCTTGCCTGTCGGAGGCCCCTTCCCCTGCCAGAGCTGCAGTCCTGCCTCCATAGGAGCTTGCAGGAACAGGAACTGCCGGGGCCTCTCAGCCCTTTGGATCACAGAGGTGCAGGGACCTGATCCCAGCCCTGTGAACACTGTCAGCTTCTCTTCGTGTGTGTGTGTGCGCATTCCCACAAGATCTTATGTCACGAGTAACCTGACCCATTCTGGGGGCTTCAGTAATAGGCTAATAATGGGTGACCAAGCATCTCCAGATGGCAGTATCAGATTCTGAACTCACCTCCTCCCATGGACACCCCAAATCTTCAGCTACATCTGGAACCATTTCTTCTGAAAGGAACCTGCAAATTAGCTGTGTATCCTTCCCATCTGGCAAGGGAAAAACCCACATCCAAAGCAAGCAGGAGAGGCTGAGGCTATCCTGCGGTAAAACTCACTTCAGCGCAGTGATGCACACTTCGGAGGGAACTCAAAACCTGGTGTTTCTCCCACATTCAACACCCTAACCTTTAAGACTGCATCTGTTGGATGAGCCCCCAAATATCTAGCTTTGTAAATCAATGGTGCTTGCATCCCTAAGACCCAAAAGAAGACTCTGTTGAATTGAGGAAAGGCTATTCATGGGTTTGTGCTCTTGGACCCACAGGCCCCACGGCCCAGTATAGACAGCTGATTGACAGGTTAGACCTAAACCTTAAGATAGGCAAATACTCTTTAACATAAACAAGTGTCAGTAAGGGGGCAGGCATCTAATTTAACACACCTCTAGGGATCGTGGAGGGTACTCTGAGAACTGAAGCTGGCAGGTAGGACTTTAGGGGAGGTTGCTTTCCCTCTGCCTCCCGCCAACTAAACTACTGCAATCTTCTCCAGAAACCTCACAGTGGGGTCACTATCTTTGTCATCTAGACTGCCAGTGAACTTATATGGGTCTAGCTCTGGTGGACAGCAGGGACTGTGTTCCTGGGTCCCACAGACTAACACAGGAGAGCTGTGTTCTTGGCCAGCTGCCACTCCTAGGGCTCTGTACAGATAGCGGACTGAAACATAGCCCTAGTGTTTCTGCAAGAGGGGCCTATTTGCTTAACCTGAGCTTAGACTTTGGGCAGGCTTCAAGTGGGACATATATCTTAGGGCCTGCTGATATGGACTCCACAGGCCTGTGCATGCTTTCTTTAAGCTCTCCTGCCTTGTTCCAGATTACAGTATCCTTTCAAAAGGAACTTGTATACCCACCTGCTATCCTGATTTTTGTAACTTCCACCTAGTGGACACCTCTAGATTGCCCAGCTGTGGAAGGCAGTGGGAATCATACTTGTAGTCCTACAGGATTATGTATGTTTGCATACTTTAAAAGCTGCTGTTGTGTGTGTTGCGAGGGGGAGGGCAAGTCTGTCTTCAAAACAGTTTGAGTCTAGGTGCTGACTGAGATCCTTTCTTTTGGAACACAGATCACTTTTAGCACCCTGGAAGCCACTAAAAATAAAGTAGGCTGTTGGACAATACAAAGGTTTGAGAGACAACCAAGAGCTAGGATAGGGTTGAACAATAAGATTGATCTGCTACACAAAGCCACTTTACTTCTTCATACTGGGCAAGGTGACTGTTTGATCTAATGCATAGAAGCCAACATTGAGAGTCAAGAAAAATGAATAAAGAGAAGAGTATGTTTTAAAAGAAAGAATGAGATAAAACCTAAGAAAAATTTCTTAAGCAGTTTATCTGACAAAGAGTTCAAAATAATAGTAATAGTTTTAAAGATGTTCACCAAACTTGGGAGAAGAAAGAAATATACAAAATTACCAAATGGAAGTCACAGAGCTGAAGAATACAAAACCAAACTGAAAAATATGCTTAGAAGGATTCAGCAGCAGACTATCTGAAGCAGAAGAAAAGATCAGTGAACTCAAAAACAGGGCAGTGGAACTCACCTCATCAGAACAGTAGAAAGAAAACAAAAATGGGTAAGATAGCTTAAGGGAGTTAGGTGACATCGAGTGGGCCAATATTCACATTGAAGGGATCACAGATGGAGAAGAGAGAAAGGGGAAGAAAAGTTATTTGAAGAAATGATGGCTGAGAATTTTCCTAACCTGGTGAAGAAAACAGACATCCAGATAAGACACTGAGAAATTTCCAAATATAATGAACGCAGGGAGACTCACACCAAGACACGTTATAATTAATATGTCAAAAGTTAAAGAGGAGAGAATCTTAAAAGCAGGAAGAGAAAAACAACATACATACAAGGGAACCCCTATAGAACTGCACTTGGATTTTCAGCAGAACCTGTGCAGGACAGAAAGGAATGGCATCATATATTTCAAGTGCTGAAAGAAGAAAAACTCAACCAAGAACACTCTCCAGCAAAGTCGTCATTCTCAATTTTAGGAGAGAGAGAGCATTTTCCAGACAGACAAAAGCTAAGCCTGCCTTACATTAAATGTTAAAGGGACTTAATTAAGCTGAGGTAAAAGGGCACTAATGAGTAACAGAAACACATATAAAAGTACAGATCTCAGTAGTAAAGGTAAATATATAGTAAAATTCAGAATAATGTAAACATGGCAGATTAATCACTTATAAAGGTAGTGTGAAGGTTAGAAAAATAGTAAAACTACAATAAGTAGTTAAGATAAAAATGTAAAATGTGACATCAAGAAAGAGGGGGAAAGTAAAAATATAGAGCTTTAGAATGCATTAAAGCTTAAGTTATAAACTTAAAATAGACTGTTAGAAGTGTCATTATATATAAGCCTTTTCCTAACCACAAAGTAAAAACCTATAGCAGATACACACACAAAATATGGAAAAGAGATTAATCTTAGCATACCATTATAGAAAATCTTAAGTTACAAAGGAAGAAAAGGAAGAGACAGAAGAGCTACAAAACAGCCAAAAAATTTTTTTTTTACAAATGGCAGTCAGTGTATGCCTATCAGTAATTAACTTTAAATGTAAGTGGACTAAATTCTTCTATTAAAAGGGTTGAATGAAAACACAAGATTCATCTGTGTGCTCCCTACAATAGACCCACTTCAGATGTAAAGTCACACAGACTGAAGGAGAAGGGATGATAAATGATCTCCCATGCAAACTGAAACCAAAAGAAAGCTGGAGTAAGTGTATTTAGATCAAGCAAAATAGTCTTTAAAATAAGGACTGTAAAAAGAGACAAGAGAAGCACATACTGATAAAGGGAGCAATACAACAAAAGGATGTAACATTTTAAATAATTTAAGTACCCACATAGAAACACCTGAATATGTACAGCAATTATTTACAGACCCAAAAGAAGAAATAGCAATACACTAATAGTACAGGACTTTAATACCCCCCTTTCATCAACAAATAGATCTCCCAGACAGAAATTCTATAAGGACACATTGTCCTTAAGCAGATCATTAGACCAGATGGACTTAATATACACAGAACATTACACCCAAAAGTAACATGGAATATTTTCTAGGATAGAGCATGTTAGGCCACAAAATAAGTCTAAATCAATTCAAAAAGATTGAAATCATATTCAGCATCTTTTCTAACCATAGTTGTCTTTAATTAGAAATCAATTACAAGAAAAGTGGAAAATTTACAAATATGTGGAAATTAAACAACAGTCTACTGAACAACCACTGGGTCAAAGGAGAAATCAAAAAATGCCCTGAGAATATGAAAACAGAAGTACAACATAATAAAAATAATGGATACACCAAAAGCAGTTCTACCAGGGAAATTCATAATGATAAATACCTATCTTAATAAACAAGAAAAATCTAAAACAACCTAACTTTATACCTCAAGGCATTAGAAAAACAAATGAAGACAAAAGTTGGTAGTGTGGATGTAAATGAAGTAGAAGCTTAGAAGACAACAGAAGTGATGAATGAAACCAAGAGCTATTTCTTTGAAAAAATAAGCAAAATTGGTAAACCTTTAAATTCACAAAAAAGCAGATTCAAAATCATAAATGCAAGAGGAGACATTACAACTGATATCACAGAAATACAAAAGATTTAAGACACTACTATGAACAATTACATTCCAACCAATTTTACAACCAAGAAGAAATAAATAAATTCCCAGAAACATAACCAAGAAACACGACCAAGAGTGAATCATAATAAAATAGAAAATATGAAGAGACTGGTTATTAGTCTCTTACTTACTAGTAGGTAAGGAGTTTGAATTAGTAATAAAAAATCTCCCAAAAGACCAAAGTCAGGACAAGATGGCTTCACTGGTGAATTTTAGCAGTCATTTAAAGTAAAACCCATCCTTCGCAAACTCTTCCAAAAATAATAGAAGAGGCGGAAACACTTTCAAACTCATTCTATAAGACCAGCATTACCCTGATACAAAAACAACACAAGGATGCTACAAGAAAGAAAATTACAAGGCAGTATCCCTAATGAATATACATGTAAATAGCCTCAACAAAATATTAGCTAACCAAAATCAACAATTCATTTAGAAGACCGTACATTGTGATCAACTAAGATTTATTCCAGGGATGCAAGGGTGATTCAATATCTGCAAATCAATATATATACCATTTTAATAAAATGAAATATAAAAATTATATGATCATCAATAGATGCAGAAAAACTCTGACAAAATTCAGCATAAATTTATGATTAAAAATCTGAACAATTGTGTATGGAGGGAATATATCTCAATGTAACAAAAGCCGTATATGACCAGCCCACAGCTAACACCATACTCATTGGTGAAAAGCTTGAAAGCTTTCCTCTAAGATCAGGAGTAAGACAAGGATGCCCACTCTTACCACTGTTATTCAATATAGTATTAGAAATTCTGACCGAGCAATTAGTCAGGAAAAAGAAATGGAAGACCTACAAATTGGAAAGGAAGACATAAACCTATCAGTATTTGCAGATGACATAATATGTATAGAAAACCCAAAAGATTCCTACAAAAACTGTTAGACCCAATTCTGTGAAGGCACGGGATCCAAAAATCAGTATGAAAAATCTGTAGCATTTATATATATGTATATAATCAGAAAGAGAAATTAAGAAAATAATCCTATTTACATTTGCATCAAAGAATAAAATACCCAGGAATATATTTAACCAAGGAAGTAAAAGACATGTACCCTGAGTACCAACAGACATTCATGCAAGAAACTGAAGACAACACAAATATGAAAATATTCTGTGCTCATGGACTGGAAGAATATTGTTAAAATGACCGTACTACCTAAAGCACAAGACAGGTTCAATGAAATCCCTAGCAAAACGGCAAGGGCATTAATAGAAATAATAGAATGATCCTAAAGTTTGGAATTACAGAAGACCCTCCATAGCCAAGCAATCTTGAGAAAGAACAACAAAGCTAGGAGCATCACACTGTCAGATTTCATTTCTATTACAAAGCTGTAATAGTCAAAGCACAATGGTATTGGCATAAAAACAAACACATGGATCAGTGGAACAGAATAGAGAGCCCAGAAATAAACCCATGCATGCATGGTCAGTTAATCTTTGACAGTGAGCCAAGAATATGCAATGAGTAAAAGTCTCTTCAGTAAATGATACCAGGAAACCTCGATAACCACATGCAAAAGAATGCAACTGGACCACTATTGTATACCATACACAAAAGACTCAAAATAGAATAAAGACTGTAAGACCTGAAACCATAAAATGCAGAAGAAAATACAGGCAGTAAGCTACTCCTTGATTTCTACTTTGGTGGCAATTTTTTAGATTTGGTACCAAAAGCAAACCTAGAATAAACAAGTATGACTACATCAAACTAAAAGGCTTCTGCACAGCAAAGGAACCCAACAAAAGAAAACCATAAGCTATCGAATGGGAGAAAATATTTGTAAATATTGAATGAGGGGTTAGTATCTAGAATATAGAGAGAATTAATACAACTCAACAGCAAAAAATTAAAAATGGAACTGTCAGGGTGCCTGGGTGGTTCAGTCATATTTGCCTTCAGCTTAGGTCATGATCCTGGTGTCCTGGGATCAAGCCCAGCATCAGATCGGACTCCCTGCTCAGTGGGGACTCTGCTTCTCTCTTTCCCTCCCTCATAAATAATTCTAAAAAAATAAGGAAGTACCACATGACTCAGTAATTCTGATGCTGGGTATTTATCCAGAAGAAACGAAAAGGCTAGTTCAAAAAGGCATATCCACTCTCATGTTCACTGGAGGTTTATAATAGTCAAGATATGGAAATAATGTTTCTTAATAGATGATTGGATAAAGAGGATATGATCAATACATATGATTTTTTATATGTGTGTATGTACACACACAAATGAACATTATCCAACCATAAAAAAGAGGGAACAACATGGATGCAACAACATGGATGGACCTTGAGGGCATTATGCTAAGTGTGTGAGTTAGATAAAGACAAATACCGTAGGATCACACTTACATGTGACATCTAAAAACAGAAAAAAATGAGCTCATAGTTATAAAGAACATATTAGATTGGTGGTGGCCTGAGGCAGCAGGTGGGGGTGGGTAAAATGAATGAAGGAGTCCAAAAGCGACAAACTTCCACTTACAAGATAAAGAAGTCATGGGGACGTAACGTACAGCATGGTGACTATAGTTAACCTATTACCTATATGAAAGTTGCCAAGAGTAGATCTTAGAAGTTCTCCTGAGAAAACTATGGTGACAGACAGTAATTAGACATATTGTGGTAATGATTTCACAGAGCAGTTACAATAAGTCATGTTGTAAACCTGAATCTGTTACATGTTAATTATACCTCAATAAGTACATTAATATTAAATAAATTTATTTAATTAAATAAAAACTGCACCTTCCCACCGCACTGGGCACTATTTTGCCTTAAAAAAAACCCCACACATTTCTTAATTTACTTTGCACAGTATTTAGACAAGCACAGGTAAGAACAGAAACTGAAATGTGAATTGTGAAAGAAACACAGTTGGGAAAAATGGGAAGAACGTTAAGGTTTGAGGAGAGATTTCTGAGATCATTTCTATACAGTTTTAAGAACGTAAATCCTACTTCGCACCAGACAGAATGGATAAAATTAACAAGTCAGGAAACAACAGATGCTGGCGAGGATGCAGAGAAAGAGGAACCGTCCTACACTGTTGGTGGGAATGCAAGCTGGTGCAGCCACTCTGGAAAACAGGAGGTTCCTCAAAAAGTTGAAAATACAGCTACCCTATGACCCAGCAATCGCAGTACTGGGTATTTACCCCAAAGATACAAATGTAGTGATCCGAAGGGGCAAGTGCACCTGAATGTTTATAGCAGCAATGTCCACAATAGCCAAACTATGGAAAGAACCTAGATGTTCATCAACAGATGAATGGATAAAGAAGGGGTGTGTGTGTGTGTGTGTGTGTGTGTGATGGAATACTATGCAGCCATCAAAAGAAATGAAATCTTGCCATTTGCAATGACATGGATGGCACTAGAGGGTATTATGCTGAGTGAAATAAGTCAATCAGAAAAAGACAATTATCATATGATCTCTCTAATATGAGGAATTTGAGAGGCAGAGTGAGGGGCTTGGGGGTAGGGAAGGAAAAAATGAAACAAGATGGGATTGGGAGGGAGACAAACCATAAGAGACTCAATCTCACAAAACAAACAGGGTTGCTGGGAGCGGGGGGGGGTAGGAACAAGATGGTTGGGTTATGGACATTGGGGAGGGTATGTGCTGTGGTGAGTGCCGTGAAATGTGTGAGCCTGACAATTCACAGACCTGTACCCCTGGGCAAATAATACACTATATGTTAATAAAAATAACTGAAAAAAAAAAAAAAGAAAATTCCCAAATACACAAACTATCTTTACACCTCAAAGAACTAGAGAATCAACAAATTAAGCCAAACCCATGGATGGGAAGGGAAATAATTACAATTAGAACAGAAATCAATGAATTAGAAACCAGAAATATAGTAGAACACATCAACAAAATTAGAAGCTGGCTCTTTAAAAGAATAAGATCAATAAACCACTGGCTAGACTTCTCCAAAAGAAAAGAGAATAGACCCAAATTAATAAAATTATGAATGAAAGGGGAGAGACCATGACTAACACCAATGAAATAGAACCAATCACTATAAATTATTACCAAGAACTATATGTCAATAAATTTAGCAACCTGTTAGAAATGGATGCATTCTTGGAACCTATAAACTACTAAGACTGAAACACAAATAAATTGACAGTCTGAATAGACCAATAACCAATAAGAAGACTGAAGCAGTGATCAGAAACCTCCCCAAAAACAGTCTAGGACCTGATGGATTCCCTGGGGAGTTCTACCAAACATTCAAAGAAGAAATAATATTTTTCCTACTGAAGCTGTTTCAGAAAATAGAAACAGAAAGAGAACTTCCAAACTCATTCTATGAGGCCAGCATTACCTTGATCCCCAAACCAGGCAAAGACTACATCACAAAGGAGAATTTCTGACCAATATCCTTGATGAACACGGACGCAAAA
>ML106721.1:0-21855 GCA_003697995.1 Taxidea taxus jeffersonii | reverse complement strand
AAAAAAAAAAAAAAAAAAAAATCTGTGCTATTCACTTAACTGTAATTTAAAATGCAAATGCACTTCCCATAGGTGCAGGATGTAATCCAGAATTTGGACAGGAGGAAAATCAAGGAGTCCCTTTGTGGGAAGTGGGAGAACGCTTTTATTTTTTTTCCAAGGTTCTTTTGAGTTTGGTGAAAGATAATAGTAAAGATAATTGTTCAGTTTTCCTAAGTGTGGTCTTCTCTGTACTGCAGCGGAAAATACAGCTCTTCTCTTCTTTTACCTCCTGACCTAACTCACTCTCTTCCCTACTAGGAAAATGTTGACTGTGTTCTGGCTGAGAGGCATGGCCTCACGGGGACAGCAGTGTGCCAGAGAGTTCTGGGTAGGAGGGACACTTTGGGCCAATTTATGCAGGCGGCAGGTCATCCTAGGGCTGTAGGCCAGATGCTGTGTGTCCTCTGGCTTGGAGACACAGGGCTCCTTGGAGCTGAGCTACCGTGCTGTATTAGTAAATATTTCCTGCCCCTGCATACACTTGAGGAGCAGAACTCCCTGGAGATGTCTGTGTCTCATCCCTCACAGCTGGCTTTTCACAGAGGCCACATACTTAGCTCTCGTGGCTGCGATTCAGGATTACTAAAACCCACTTCTAGCCTGCTTTTTGATTTTGCATTGAGAAACAACGGTCGCAGTGAAGCTGCGTCTGGGCACAAGAATGCCTCAACCCAATTAGGCATTCTCTGTACAGTGGGCCCCTTTGTACCCCCACCGGGCAGATGTGAGCCTTAGCAGCTAAAGACATGGCGACACCTGTGGGTTCTCTATAGCTTTGGTCGTAAAGTCAGGTTTGATCTCTGCGCAATTTCCTAAATTACTAATTACGCATAATTGACTGCTCACATTTTTATCTGCAGTTGCTTTTTGGCACACTGTCAGTGTTACAAATGGTAACAAACCTCTTTTTCTCCATATACAGTTTGCTTGTTGGGGACCTGATTAAGAAAGTCGTTTCAAGCGTGTAAGTCATAGGAAATGATATTAGAGATGAGTGGAGATAAAACACATACAAATCTTCGTGCACTCAGAAATGGTTTGTGGGTTATTCTCAGAATTCGTTGCTCTGTGCTTCCCAGTACTCTGCTGTATGGGGTCTTTGTTCCAAGAAATTCAGAGCACCTGTCATACCGCATCTTAAAAAAAAAGAAAATTAAAGTTTAAGAGGCTCCCTTAGAACAGAGCAGAGTTTACGGTGCACATGGTTTTCTGATGGCTCTTAAGTCAGTAGTCTGTTCACTGTAACGGCTTCCCTCATATTTTCTTAGCACTTTGGGTCACATAGGATTGGGTCAATCAATTTGGGATCATTTCTTTATTAAACTAATGTGTTCTTATAAAAATGAGCCTCCAATCTCATCTTAAACAGAACCAAGGCCATTGGACCAGTCACAGCGGCTTCCACCAGTCATCTAAGGATGCTGGTTGTCGTCTAGGTTTCCGGGGTTACCTTCAAGGCATGGGACAGCTCAATGCTTTCCAGATAGATGACCTTTCACAGGGCTCAAAAGATTTTGTTTGTTGTCTGCAGTCATTCGTGACAGTTTTGGTTTCTTCTAATCAAACATTGTGCTAAAGCTTTCTTTTTACGGCTTCTTGCGAGGTACTCGGCTGCTGTTGTGTTCCTTTGTTTTCCTCAGTTTACAGCAGCTGTCAGTCTTGCGCTGAGCTCCCCTCTCAGTAGTACACCGAATTGTGCAATTCTTGCTTGGCCCAGTCTGAGACAGGCATCCTTCCCAGAACCTAGTTGGCTTCTCAGAGGTTAAATACTTTTGGCAAAAACTGAAAATATGACCGAATAAAACCAGAAAAATGAAAAACCTCAAGAACAGGGGGAAAAAGAATTATTTCTGGCTGTGAACTACATCAATGCAGAGGACTCATCTTCTTTAGTCTTCTTAGTTGGCTAATACTTCTAATCCTCTCTTTGCTTGAAATAAAACCAACATGGTAATGCTGTTTTATGATTGTTGATTCCCCTGGAGGGGGTGGGGTGACCGTGGTAGAAACTGTCAGCTCTTTGGCCTTACTTTAACCTCTTCATTACCTCAGGTCACCGTGTGATCCAACTGCCCTTTCTAGAGCACAACTAAAAAGAAAAATTGATCAGAGAGCATTTAGGGATCTTCTTCTTGTCGTCATACCTGGGTACCTGGGTAGTTCTTTACTTCTAAAGGACAGATAATGACTGTGTCTGTGGTCCCTATCTGTATAGATGCACCTTGTTTAGTATCACTGTTCTCTCTAAACTGTATTTTGGCTTGTGGCTTTTTTTAGGTGTCCTTGAATTGATTGGTTTTTCAGAGTAGCCCAGAGTGGTTTCTAAGTAAATGATGTAGAGCCTGTGTTTTAAGATGATGTCTTTTTTGTGTCTGTGTAAGTTTTAGTATTTACATAAAGAACTTCTTCTTTTGAGACCTGTGTCATGACCATGTTTGACCAGAATTCCTATGTCATCTGTTCACTGCTTTTGTTCAGGTAAGGATGGACCTGAACTTTTATCCTTTAAATTGACAGATTTGTTTCTTTTGAGACACAGTCTCTCTTGGCTGCCTACTGTCTCCCGTCTATCTCCACAGCGTGACCAGCTGCTTATCAGGTCTCCTCCTCATCAACTTTGCTCTCGTTGAGGGTTAGCCTTTACTACCAACTCTTCATTAGAAGTGAAATTCAGACTCATCTTTAGAAAGGAAAGAAACATGAATCAAAGCTAAAAACAGATCAAGACAAATCAGAAAGTTTTGGATTTATAACTGATCTTCCCCCAAGGAAGATGAACCGAGTGCTCCACCCCCGTGGTCAGCCCAGCATGCTGGATTCGAGGCTGGCCCATGCCGGCGAGGCACATGGCTTCTCACTCTGACTCTGCAGCCGGCCTCTAGGACTCGGGGCAAATTTTCTAAAATTCCTCTAAGTCTATATTGGTAAAACGGGGATCATACCAGTACTGCTTCTTGAAAATATTATTAGAATTAAGGGAATTCATATTTGGAAAGAGCCTTACACAGAGTTTAGTACAAAGTGAGTATCTAAAATAGTTTTTTAAAAAATGAAATGGTGTGGGTGCCTGGCTGTCTCAGATGGTTAAGCATCTGCGTTCGGCTCAGGTCATGGTCCTAGAATCGAGTCCCCCAGCAGTCTCCCTGCTCTGTGGGAGTCTGCTTCTCCCTCTACCCCTCGCCCCTGCTTGTGCACTCTTTCTCTCTTGAAAATAAGTCTTCAAAAAAAGCGAAATAGTGATGAAAACATCCCTCTCCTAAGAAATGTATTTCTTAATTCTGAAAACAGCAAATAATTTTCCTTCATTAACACTAGGCTTCCCGTTCTATGAAAAACAACCACTCAGACCTATTAATTATAGAAATCACATTTTGGGGGGAAAAAATCACATTTTGTTATAGAAGATAGGCTAGAAAAGAGTGATCTCTTGACAGCTAAGAACTTTTTCATTTTGTTTACTAAAAATAGTTTGATAGACTTTAATTTGTGAATCTTGTTGGCTTAAAGTAGGAGTTTGGACAGATCCTACTTCTGGGTGAAGGGCTTCTCATTTCTGTATGACAACTGTCATTGTCTAAAATCTGGAAGAGCTTTTAATTTCCAATGAATAGAAAGGTCCTCTGAGTGGCGATTAACTGTTTAGTTTGGAATGTCACTCCTGTCCCTTTTTATCCTGCAGGCTGTTGATTTCTTAACAGTCACATTCAATCTCTCCCTCCTGATTATTGGTTTCTTCCTCTTTTCTCTGTGTAGGTATGGCTGGGCTCCCTTCTTTGAATCAGACATAAAAACTTTTTCTTTCATTCTGCTACCAAATCTTATTAATGCCTCCTCAGCCATGTAATCAATCCCATACCTCTACCTAACTGTAAGATTTGACTCAGATTTCTCTTTATTACTTTAAACTCTCAAGGTCTAAAAATTAACTCATCTGTCTCTTGTTATTTTATTTTTACCTTAAAAAAGCCACATACTGAGAGCAAATAAGTCATTTTTGATAAAGGACTGGTATCTTAAATATCTACAAATCAGTAAGAAAAAAAACACGGGACTTAATTAGAAAAGTGAGGGGGAACATGAATGGCCTGAACACTTGTTTCAAAGAAGAAGAAACACACAAAGATGTCTAGACTTACTAGTGAAGCTATAAATGCAAAGTAAAACCACCATGAGATGCCCTTTTACACTCAACTAACTGGCATTAATGAAGGTAGGACAGTCTCCAAGATTGATGAGGATGTAGATATTGAGCATTCTTAAGCTTGGTTTGGGGGAGTAAATTTTGGAGCAAGCAATGTTTTTGGAAACAAGTTTCCATATCCTGTGAGCCCACAGTTCTGCCAGTGACCTAGCATGGGAGCTCTAAGACACTTGCACAAAATTATTCCAAACAGTAATGTCTGGAATAGCAAAAACACTGGAAATGACAAATATATTCATAAATAGTATGGATAAATTAATTATGGTATATTTAATCACTTGGGATACTCTACACCTGGAAAATAAGTGAAATTAGCAACATGATCATGGAGGGGAAATACACAGTACTAAGCAAAAAATGCTACTCACAGGAATCCAGAAGGTACCTTTATCCTTTCTGAGAGCTTACTGAGGGACATTTCCACATTCACTGTTGTGAAAAGCATAGTGCAAAGTAAGGGAAAGATTCAGTCAAGATTCAAGACATTGATTATATTGTGGAAGAGGGAGCTTTACATAGGAAGGGACCAAAGGAGCCTTCAAAGATGTAAGCCTCTCCTTCTCAGGCTGGGTGGGATGGCCATTCTTTCCCCCCTTGAAACTGATAGATCCAATACAGATAGTTCTGTGTAGGATGTATTCTGTGATTAATATATAAAGAATCTTATGTTCGAGAAGATTCTTAGGGCTTTAAGAATACTCGGTTAAAAGTTCTTCAGCGTCAAGTGAGTTTTTGTAGATTCCCCTTTCAGCCTTGAAATAGCGTTCCCTAGTGAAGTAGAAAGTTAAGGTCACAAGTGTTAGAACTAGTTAGTACTCCTATCTCTGCGAAGGCATATTGAACAGAACTGGCTTTCTGAAAGGTAACTCTATTTTCTTCATAGGATAATAAATCTAGCTCTTTATAACAGTTATCTTACAAACCATGATGACAATATAATCCTGGAAAAGCTCAGTAATCTACTGAATGTATTGTACTGAATATTTTTTCCTCCAGTTTGGGAGCAGGCGGGTGGTGCAGTCAAATGTCTATTTCTAAAGGACTATGAGGTCACAGAAGTGTTTAGCCTGTGGGATGGAGAGCAACAGGATGTAGGGAAGATGGGTGAGAGGCACAGAGCAGTAGAACCTAGGACTAAGACCACTGCACAGTGTGTGAGAATAACAAAATCTCACCCACATGCACACATCTCTACTCACACCCACCACCACCTTTTCAGTTGGTTGGTTGTTTTCTGAATGCAGTATCGACTTCTAAAGATGGCTCTTCTAAAATTTAAGCTTCTTTGTGAGCTTCCAGCCCACAGGAAGGCTTCTGAGACTGTATGTCATGGGGTTTTGGATTATTTTGATCAATTCTTATTATTCAGTCCATTGATGATTTCTCTATTTGTGTGTGTGTGTGTGTGTGTGTTTGTTTTTTCCCCCCTCACTACATGGTCTCTTCCCAACTGAAAATGAAGATTGCTGTGTCCACTGTATCCTGGCCTGCTTGTTCTGTGAATTCCTCACCCTCTGCAATATTGTCCTGGGCCAGGCTTCCTGTGGCATCTGCACCTCAGAAGCCTGCTGCTGTTGCTGTGGAGACGAGATGGGGGACGACTGTAACTGCCCTTGTGACATGGACTGTGGCATCATGGATGCCTGTTGTGAATCATCGGACTGCTTGGAAATCTGTATGGAATGCTGTGGAATTTGTTTTCCTTCATAGGTATTTATCTACTGTTTGTGTTAAAACTGGAGGCTTTACAATTTTTCTTTGAAGGGGGCAGAAAATCACATGGTGAGAGTCTCATGAAGCAACCCAGTATTTGCACTGTTAACTCATTATTTTAATAAGTAATCTCTGAAAGCCTTTTCTTTCTAATAACCGAATCTACGTGTTTTAATATGTGAAATTTTAACTACTTCTAAACTAAATAAGTTACAATGACTGAGGGACATTTTGACAAAAAGAAAAAAAAGAAGGAAAAAAAAGCTAAATGTCTCCTTTTTATGCATGTTTCTGTTGCTTTTTACCATTCTTAAGAGCCTCTTGCTCCAAGTGTATTATTTCTCCAGACAGTTTTTTTTAAACCAGACAGTTTATATTTTTGATGTTTATCTGTTCATGGCTCCAAGTGAGCATCCCCTCTTTTAAAGTGAACTTTGGGAGACAAACCCACACCATAGTTGGGCACCCAGTGTTCAGCTCTGTGCTGGGTTCTCCCTTTCTCCCCTCGTTCACCAGACACTGAGCGCCTACTGTGTGTAACTGCCTGCTCAGATGCAGAGACAGATGCCGCTGGACTCCCATCCAGAGGAGTATACAGTTTAGTAGAGGAAAGACACCTGTCAAGTACACACCAGTCCTCAAGGCATACTGAAGTGTGGATGATGCAAGAGAGAGAGGCTAAAAGTGCTCTAGGAATGCACAGAAGAGACTAGCTCTTGTCTACCAGCATGGGCACACAGCTTCAAGGAGAAGGGGGCATTTGAGGAGGCCTTTTAGGATGAGTGATCCATCCATGGCTTGGATGAATTAGATTTAGTAAGACCAAGTTTTAGGTGGGGAGCCCGAACTGTGTGTGCCCTTAAGCCATTAGAAGAAAAATGCCTTAAGTATGTATTTTCTTTAGTTGCAGGAATACAGCTTTTTATTAAAACCTATAAAATTTAAATTAACTAAAAATATGCAATTTTTTACACATCATTTACATGTTATGATAAAGTTTTGATAAGAATGTAATGCTTTCTTAAAATAGCTCTATTTTATTAAAAATATGGAATACTTTTGACAAAATGCACTTAAATTAGGTGGTTTTTTAAAAAATATTAAAATCTCAGTGTTCTGATTTTGATTTAATCAAACGTGTTTTTTTGCGGGAAGGGTTTGAGAGCTTTCAGTCTTTTGTAGGAGAGGGAGGTTGTTTCGCTTCGTGCACAATGTTTATAAACAGGACTCACCTTAAATGTAAACCCTTCCTTCCAATACAGCGGGAAACTGGACATCTGCTACTGTGACCAAATTTGAGTATTGCAATTTGATGTGAAACAAAATCAACACTGCAGCTTATCAAGATGCTGCAATATAAAGAAATAGTCTCATAATCGACTGAAGTATATAGTCGGTAAGGCACAGACACTTTGTGTAGCCCAGATGAAGGTTGGGGTAAATTTCCATGCTATGTGCTCTTCTACTAAGTCTGATCTTCCCAGAACTGTAGTTTGGTTTGATTTAATGTAATTCCTTGTAGAAATTCTGGAAGGATACTTTTGGATTAATAGTATTTTTTAATTCTTCCAGCTGAAATTCAACTTGATAGTGAAAACAAATGCATAACAAGGCTAGCCTTTTTAAGAAAGGTTTTAAACCTAAAGCACAGGAATGTCACCTCTGATTCTTCCTTTGAGATAAAACCTAGCTTCTACTTCTCTCATTACTTAAAGAACTTAAAGGAAAAAAAAAAAAAAAAAGCAAACTTCTGAATCCCCTGTTCAGGGGATTTAAGTTGTCAGGTTTAAATAGAATTATAGAAAACCGCTATCTTTCTATTGTCTAAAGAGTGTTTTTGTTACAGTAAATATAAGAACATCTTTGTACTATTTCATAGTAGCCAGAATCTGAATATTTACGTATACCCAAAGTTATGCGTATCTATTAGGATAGAGGAATATCATCTGTGTATTGACATATAAATTAGCCTTTTAATGACCTGGAATTGTTAAGATGTGTCACTTTTTATCTTGCAAGATTTTTCAACCAAGTGGTTTGTCTAATATTTAAATATATTCTGCCACTATTTGCAAGGAAAATATTAGCACTTTTAAAGGAATGTTTCTCCATAACAGAGAACATTAATTGATAGCAGAATTTTTTTTCATATTTATATTCACAGTACTTTTCCTCTGTCTACTCTAGTTATTCCATAAAGTATTTGTATGATTTTAAAAAATGAAAAAAAAAAAAAACCAAAGTAGGAAAATGTGAAAATAGTTTCAGTATATGTTAGAATTTCTGTATGTAAAATGTTTTGTTGAATATATGGCCGTCATGACTAAGTGCTAGAGTTTACAGTTATAGATCTGGTCTCTTGTTAAAAAATGTGGAAACGTAACCTTTAATATTTTTAAACTGGACCTGTATTATCCTGAATACATTATTTTGAAATTAAAAAAAATTTGCTTTAGCATATTTTCTACGTAATTGATACATTGATATTTGAATGAATTTGACTATCATTTAAAACTTGAGGCTTTTATCTTGTTACTTCCCTTTCTGAAGACTTCCTAATTTCCTTATGTAAATCACATGACTCATGCTCCTAAATAAACTATGAAAGATTCGGATCCGTTTATACTGCAGATCATAGTTAACATATGATTTTAAAACATGGTCTTAAATAAATGGTTTTTAGAAGCTGGGAGATAATTCCAAAAGAAGTAAATGGAAACAAAGTTAATTTTAATATGTATACTGAGATTAAACACCAAAAAAACTATGAAATCGGGCATTAGAGTTAATGAATTTCATCCAAAAGTTAAATCATCAGAAGTATTTTCATCTAGGGTTTTTAGTAGTGCAATTTTTAAGTAGGAGGTAGTGTTTTATAGTTACTATTTAACCACCCCCCCAATCACTTTAGTTAGAAGGCTTTTTATTTAGGAATAGAATCGGATTTTTGCATTCTTCGTCTATCAACTATATCCTTTTTCCTAACCTAAAGTAGTCAGGGTTTCTCTGAACAGTTCAAGGAGTAACCAAGGCAACCTTATGTAATAACTTTTCATTCTTTATCCATACAACCTCTATCAGTGCCCTAGATTCTAATGTTATACATGTCAGAGTCACTGCCTAACATAAATAAGACTGGAATCCTGAGTCTGTGGCTTGCCTTCTGGAATTCTGGATTAAATACTTAGATTTACCCAACCACCTAATGAATAAGTTTATTTATTAGTGAGGTTATTTTTCAAATTACTCAAGACCTTTATGCCCTTTCCAATTACCTGTGATTTGTAAGCCCGTAGGTTTATTACACCTAATCTGACAGGCAAAATAAAATTTCATCAAATAATACACTATCCACTTTTCTTTTCCTTTTACACTAGCGTAGTAAAGCATACCATTTTTTTTTAAGATTTTATTTATTTATATGACAGAAAGTATGCACACCAGCAGGGGGAGGGGCAAAGGGAGAGGGAGAAGCAGGCTCCCCACTGAGCAAGGAGCCTGATGCAATGGGGAGCTTGATCCCAGGACCCTGAGATCATGACCTGAGCCAAAGACAGACATTTAACCAACTGAGCCACCCAGGCACCCCTAAAGCATACCATTTTTGTTTTAAAGACTGATTAACATATTAATAGGGCTTATTGCACACTTACTGTTTATACTTTTTGATCAAGCGTTTGCTTGGTTTTTTGTTGTTTTTTTGTTTGTTTGTTTGTTTTTACAAGGGAGTCTCTTTAACCCTTCTTCTCCAAGCCCCACTGTCACCAGTAAATTTCCAGTGTCTGTTTTCTCAAGGTACCTCAGTAAGGAGTCAGGACCCTTGTGTAGTTTCAACCTAGGTAAGGAGTTTGGCACCTCTCCTAAGTAAACTACTAGTATTTACTTGCTTATTTAACATTAGAGATTTTGCAGAAGCGGGTGTGGAGCAGGGAGAACACTGACAACGCAGCCCTCCGGTGGAGGTTTGGTTTTGGCAAAAACAATCAGTAGCGACTAAATCCAGCACAAATTTTTGCATCTCAAAATTCCCAACAATGATTGCTCCCTCGACCGTGAAAGGGCTGCAAATCAAAATATCATATAAATATTCAAATTTTAATGGTGTCACTAGGCACTCTGGAGTGGAAAGGATTATGAGCACAGCCGCGCCGCACCTAGGAAACAGGATCTCTAGGCAAGCAGAAACCTGCACCAGCCCCTTCTCCATCAAACTGGGACAATGGTGGGACAATGGCCATGGGGGGCTACACCGATACTCCCAAGCTGCCTAATGTCAACATGAGTGGTTTCCTGCCTTCCTACTGAACTCCGGCCACTAGTTCGGTTCCGCTGTGTGTCTGTTATTTATGCCCTCGAGCCCTCACCTGGGTGCTTGCTGAAACCGAGTGCTGCAGTGCTGCTTTCAGTTGCGAGGGGACCGCGAAGAAATCACTGGTACATAACCATCCTTTGACACGTTACCGACATGGGGTATAGATAACACGTGTTAAAGACAAAGTGCAGCTTTGCAATTAAGTGCTCACTTCCAGGCAGGTCTTTGTGTGAGCTTGGGTTGAGAATATAATTATCAGGAAAATAGTAAAAAGCAAATTCAAACAAATTCTAAGTTTAGCTTGAAAAACTGAAAAGGTTCTTAAGTTCTGTCTGATGCATAAAGGGGTAGAAGCAAAAGAATTACGTTCCAAAGCCAAGAAAGAGGGTGTACAAAAGCAGCTGATCCACTTGACATAGTTCATAGCCTTTTGCAAAGGAATAAAAGCCTGTTGAGCAGGGAACCAAAAGATCTCATTATAGGATGAAGCCAAGCCATATTAAAGCTTGTGCACTAGTAACTATGTCTCAAAACAGCCTGCTGTTTTATATTGAACCAATACATTTCTTAACTTGGTAGGTTGCAGTGTAAAGATGTACAGAGCCTGTCTGCTGGATGCAATGCCAATTACAGATGTGGCCGAGTGGTGTCAAACACCCACAAATAGTTAGGATCTCAAGCAATCTTAGAGTGAAACAAAAGAAGTTTTAAAATGTCATCTCAAAACCTAGAAAGCACAGCTCGTCATGTGTGTCTGACTCTTAGAGGCTGGAGATCACTTTTATTATATAATTTGATGTGGACGTCATATGATCCCTCAATCAGAATGCTCAGTTCTTTCAAGGACATGAATAGTGCCTGAGAGATAAGGAGAGTATCTTTTAGAAGTAACACCTTCAGATGACAAGGCATCTGTGATCAGCTCTGCAGGAGGGGCGTTTTCTTGTGTTGAGGCGGAGGAGGAGGGAAATACTCACGAATGCATATTCTATTAGATTTTCTTAGATCATCAGAAAGAATAATTGGGCATATTTACACAATTACATTTTAGTAAACTATTATCCCAGTTTAACGAGAATACATATCCTGGTAAAAGTACATTAAATAGCAATCCAAAAGCAATTTGGCTGCTGAGGACATTATTTTTTTTATCTAATTATTCACAAATTAATGAATAAAATTAAATTCCAATCACTGAAGAAAATGAAGCAATGGTGAGAATCAGAACTACAGATTAGTTAAAGCAAAGATATGCAATGCATAACAGAATTAAAGCATTTCTTTTACTCAAACTCAGTGCTTAAAAAAGAACAAATCCATCATCTTGAAATTTGACTTGTAGCTTGACATTAAAAATAATATGAGTAGAATTTTCAGTGGGGTAAGCACAAAACTAGTTCAAGTTGTGTCACTCTCAATTACTGTACTCAGGTGGTGTGCCCATTAAAATTCCCACTTGTGGGTTCCGCTCACTATGCAAATGGGGTCATTACCTGGAGAATTTAATTGGTTATGACACTGGGAGTAGGACTTTTCCTTTCAAAATAAACCCACTTACACACATTTTCACTGGAAGTATGATTGTTATATATACTAAGAGTTGTTTTGCTCTATCAATATTTACTAAAATTAGACTCCCTTTGCTTACTTATTTCTTACGAATAATTCACAGTGGATCCAAATTACTTTATGGATATGGTCTTATTTGTCCGTAAGACTACTTAGAATGACTCTTCTCGTAAATCAAATCGCTTCTCACAATATCACATAAGTCTCTCTGTCACCCCACCCCTCATGCAGGTACGTTTCCAGTAAAGGTTTTCATCTTTTCATAGAACACATCTTCTCTTTCATCAGCGTTCTCAATATTTGATTTGAGGGGATTCTTCCACTTTTGTCCCTTCTTTGTCACTTTAAAGAACTGTACAGGTAAAGACTTAACCTGCCCTCTTGGCTGTCTAACACACATACTATTTGTAGAGCACAGAATGTATAATAATCTATATGGCCAAGGAGTCACATCTGTACCAGTTCCACAGCCCTTATGTTCACTAAAGAATCTGGGCGAGGACAGAAGTCGTTTCTCAGAATGAGTTCCAGAGACACCTCCACCAAGAACCATTAGATGACTGAATTTACTTACTTTTATCTAAGATTTTTATTTGTAAGTAATCTCTACACCTAACGTGAGGTTAACTCACAACCCCAAGGTCAGGGGTGGCACGCTCCACCAACTGAGCCAGCCAGGTGCACCTAGACCACTGAATTTAAAGAACGAACAGCAAGTAGGTGTGAAATGTGCAGCTCTTCATATACCTATACCATCTGTTCTCATTGACTGTGGCAATTTCAACTGGAGAAAACCTGAGTTTACAGCTACCTACTAAGAATATTAATAATGGCCTGAATTTACAACAAACCCTGAAATTACAGCATAGTGTAGAGGATCTAATATTAAAGTGGGCATCCAGGAATTTAGTTCCCAGACACTGACCCAACCAACAGTTCCCAGAGTGAACTTGAAGTAGGAACAGGACTGCTGTTAAGTATTAAGTGCAGTCCAATTTTTTATCACCGTACCAAGTTGGATAAGCCAAGATTTTATCACGGACTGATCTGGACCTAAAGAGAACATTTTTTCCTTTAATGTAAAAAAGAATATTCTAAAATGAGAGTAAAAATAATTCCAAAGATGATAGAAGCAGAAATAGTACACAGTCATAACTGGACCACTGGGCAGGATTTTTAACATTTGTAACTATGGGAAATTTCCCATAGAATATCAAATATGGATCCAAGTCTCTAACATTCATTTTTCTATGATATTTCTAATTGTGCCCAGAGGATAAGAAGGAGTTGGCGCATCCAATAAATATAATCATTTACATGCACGGAGCTCCCTTTGAAGTTAATAGGACCTATGGAAAGGAGAGTTATGCACCACGAAAATGGAGTTCAATGTGAACCTAGTTCTTTCTTGTTAACGTGCAGCGATATTGCCAACACATTTGGATTTTCTTACTGCTTATCTTTTCTTTGTATGTGCTGTTTAAGTTGGAGTCGAATGAAGTGCTCCATGTGTAGAGGCAAGATAGTCAAGAGTGCGGATGTGATGATTGCAAGCATATACTCGGGACCAGCTTTGTAAGATAGTATCCAAAAGTGGTAGGGCCTGACATTTGTAGCGCTTGTTTAGCTTTTCAGAAGGAAGCCATTTCTACTTTCCCATTTGATCTTCACAACCCTGTGATTCATCCAGGATATGCATTTTTTCCTTCCATTTTGCAGATGAAACAATGGATTGCTTAAGTTCATTTTCTAAAGTAGTTCCTTTAGACCCAGGAAACCTGATCTCCCAGATCTTGCTATTACAACTGTATTTTGCTTAAGAAATTTTACATATAATTTAATATAATAGACTCAATCACAACTGTTCTGCGTGAAGCTGGCTTGAGGATATGGGGATCTGAAGTCTCACCAGCCTTACTCCTGTCTCCCATCTTTGTCACCTTGAGTGGTGTCTTAGCATGGGCTCTCCCAGAGACTGAAAATCATTGCCACTGTACTACTTAACTCTCATTACATTACATGCATTGACCCAAAGTCTGTCAATCCACGATATTCCGCTATCTTGTGCCAACTCATCAAATCTGTCTTTGGTTTTTTTTTTTTTTCTAGATGGATAAGGAATCAGGAGTTAGATGTTCTTCATGAATTGTTTGCTGGTCATTCTCCATTTGTCTCTCTAGGTCTGTTTTCTGTCTCTGCCTTTGTGCCAGGCTCCCTTGCTTTCTGGTTTCTAGTTGGCCTTGGTGGATGGCAAGCACTGATGGGCAATCAGAAGGTGGGAGGAGAGAGAGAGGTCAAGGTATTAATTCCTGTCCCACTCCTTGGACCCCTTTTTGCCAAGTAATGACCTTTACAACTCTATTCCTGGACATAAAGTGCTGCTATGTAGTCATCCTTCTCCCTGCTTCTGCCCCTTCAGGCATGGGGAAGTAACGTCTCCCACTGTGGCTAGTTTCTGGCACTTCAAACTCCTTTGTTAGTTACCTTACAACTGATTCTTCCTCTGTGAACAGTCCCTTTTATTAAGTGCTCTTTAATTAAGGCCTTCGAGTGAGCCATCTGTTTTCTACCAGTCCTCCAATGAAGTAGTGAGTTTGTGTGTATGCAAATGCACATGTTGTCTGAATCCAATCCTGGTATCATGTATTTCTCAGATTTATCAAAATAATGTAAACTCTGGTGGTTTCTTAGATATTTGTCTCTTTAGCATGGACAGTCAAATCTAGTATCACAAGAACTACACTAGACACTCCACAAATTAACTTAGCAATTTCAGGTTTGATGATTACACACCTTTATGCTAACATCCCATACTATAACAAGCTGGCAGGGGAACAGGGAAAGAGAGAATCATTACTGTGAGTGATCCAAAATTTACTATTGAGATTTTAGAGCTCTAGGATCCCTAAAGATGATGAGGTTTAACTTTGTTCCATACATCCTGGAATGATTCAACATTATTATCAATGTAAGCAGACCCACAACAGAAATCTTAGCCTGGAAATCAGTCCCTCCAGAAAGGTCTTATTTAGAGATGCCATAATAATGTCAACAAAGATAATAAAACAACTTAATTTGCAATCTGTATGTCTTTAGAGTTTGATACTTTTAAGTTAAAGTAGGTCCAACATCAGCCTTAGTTGTCTAGTTCAACCCTAGATTGGTAAATGGCAACATTTTAATTGGTACTTCAGATATCCACCCAATTAGTCAAGGAGCACTTACTGGTCACCTATGTGTGCCAGACCCAGCCAGGACTGTGAGTAGGGACAGCAAGGTGTCCACTAATGAGTTCTCAGAGAATACACATTAAATCGATAGAATTCAAGAGTTAAGAGACAGAATTGCTGCAGGAGTAGAGAGTAGGAGTGACTAAGGGTCTCTGGAAGAGCCAGGAAGGTTTCCCAAAGGAGGGATTATTAAAACTGGGATTGGAGAAAGAGTAAATAGTTATCTGTTCATTCTCAAGTTGCAATAATATTAAAAGGATAGAGTACAGGTGAGGGCAAGAACAACAACTGAGCCCAACAGGTAGCACCAGAAATGCTTTGCTGAAGGTTTCTGAACTCAAACCTGTAGGCAACGTAAAGCTTTCTGAGGATTGTAATCCAAGAAACAGGATCAAATTTGTATTTTAATATAATTTTATTGGGGCGGCAGTATGAATGACAGAATAGAGGGGACTGAAGATGAACTTAGGTAGACAGTTAAAAGACTGTGTACCCATTTACACAAAAGATGGTGAGGGCCTGAACTAAGGCACTAACCGTAGGAACAGATGGGGGTAGAGGAGGAACCGAATTAAACACAACCCTGGAAGGGAACTGAAAGACTATCCTTGGAGAATGGACATGTTACATGTGCCCAGTGCTTGCATACAAAACCAACTGCATGAATATTGTACAAAAGTCAAGTTCATAGAAGTTTTAAAGTCCATTAATGTTTAAGCCACAAATGTCATGTTTTCACTCAGCGAGATAATGGGTCTGAAAGTGCTTATCAACAGTGTCACCAATATTAGAAATCCATTTAGGGTTTACATGGTAGGAATGGTAGCATACCTGGTGTTCTGGTGGTGAACCAGTGAGAAAAATACCATGGATGTTAATGCCGGCGGGGGGTGCAGGGGGGTGCAGGGAGGAAATAGGAGGAAAACAGGAGTAAGGAGACATGGACAAAGATCTCCAGTGTTCCTGGCAGGTAAGAGGTGTTCATTTATATACTAGTTAAGTTAATACATGAATGAATAAATGGATGCGCACGCATGTGTGTGTGTAGCATGAATAACAATAAGCAGAATCACACGTGTATTTCCACAACACACTGGATGATGATTATAAGCATAACAACTGAAAGAGAGGACAATTTCCACTTGACTATACACACAACAGTTTGATCATTTTTAGCTAAACTGATCACTACCCAGTTACTGATTACTAACGGTTAGTTAAATGAGTCATTCTTTAATTGCCCTAATGAGTAAGTCTACTTCCCATCCTAAGTCTTAGGTAATGCATGACCCAAATCTCTTTGGTGGGCCTCCAGCAGCTCTAAAATTAGCGAGTAAATCTTCCAAAGTTATATTCTTGCCGGCCTTTGTCTTTTTGCACAACCTGATTCAAATTTTCAATTGGGCAGCTTCCAAGTTTTGTGTTAGTTGGGGAGGGTGTTTACTGATCCCCAGAGATTGCCTAATTTGTCTTAAGTTCTGTGCATCACACATTATGTTTCCCTCACTCTAAAAAAAAAAAAGCCAAAAAACAAAAATACCCCCAAACCTTTAACTATTATATCTTTCACAAAAAAACCCCAAAAAATAGAAAAAGGATCATAGAATTAGACTGTTTTCTTAAAAAGTAATCACATCAAAATGTAAATATTTAAATTCACATTGCAAATACTAATTAAATTTCAAGGAGATCTTTAAAATATAGGTGCTTACTAATAATAATCAGGGAGGAGGGAGCCACCGGGGCAAAAGGAAGCCACTTGGGTTCAAGCTGATACTTTAAGGGAAGGACAATGAAGTTGTCCAGACACTACTGTGATTTGTATCCAGCAACTATATCCTAAAAAATGAACCAAGGGCTTTTATCTGTTCATCAGAATATTTATTAATTGTTGAAAGTGTGGAGGACAAGGCAATGGGCATCCAAACCATAATATAAAAACTTAGATTTGCCAGATTCTTAAAATGTTGTCTATTCCAATTCCTGGGGTGAGGGGTTGTTTTCACAGATCATGTCATAGAAAAGAAAGAGTCAGGTGCTAGGATTTCCATGCATCATCAAAGTCAGAGTTGCCATTCATTTGGATTACATTTTCCTTTAAACAAAACTTTAGGTTCTTTGACCTAAAATATGATATATTATACAGCAGGGTATGTGTGATACATATAATTAAGCAGCAGCTATCCCAAAACACCTATTTTTAAACTATTTTGATACATAACATTGGCATTGCAATCCTTTCTTCTTTAAAGAAGAGCATCTGCCTTGAACAACCAACTATTTCCATGGGGAGCAAAGTTAATGTTTAAGAAGAGTAAACACACGGGACGCCTGGGTGGCTCAGTTGGTTAGGTGGCTGCCTTCGGCTCAGGTCATGATCCCAGCATCCTGGGATCGAGTCCCACATCGGGCTCCTTGCTCGGCAGGGAGCCTGCTTCTCCCTCTGCCTCTGCCTGTGCTTGCTTGCTCTCTCTCCCTCTTTCTCTGTCAAATAAATAAATAAAATCTAAAAAAAAGAAGAGTAAACACTTTACTTGTATGCTTTCTTAAATTTCAACAAGTATATGATTTTACATCCTATCAAAGCATCAAAATGCCTGCACATCTTTGTGATGAAAAAGTTCCATTCTTTCTATATGCACTAAAATATTCCCATTATTTGGAAGTTGGCAGATTGTCTTCAAAAGTTTTTCTGGGGGCGCCTGGGTAGCTCAGTGGGTTAAGCCTATGTCTTCGGCTCAGGTCATGATCTCAGGGTCCTGGGATCGAGTCCTGCATCTCGCTCTCTGCCTACTTGTGATTTCTGTCTAATAAATAAAATCTTTAAAAAAAAAAGCTTATTAAAAAAAAAAAAGTTTTTCTGAAAGAAAAAACATGGTGGGATAATACACTGCATAATTACATTCCAAGTTTGCATGAATAAAATACTCCACTTGTAAGTTTTACAACCAGAAGTAGCACTGTGGTTGTCATATATCACAGTACACACAATTTGACTGTTACAGAGTAGACATCTGCCAGAAACATTTCAGTTTAGCATGATGAATTTACCTTAGCCCTGTCAAGAATCGCATTACAATGGCAAAGTATTGATTTGAATGCATGTTGAAAAACAGAAAAAAATTTATCGAGGTAGGGTTTCAAATCCTCTCAGAATCCTGTCATTACTGGTACTGTGGCTAGGCCCCTGTAAGCTCAGGTTACTCTGTGGGGGATTTGCCAAGAGTGAATGTCACTCCCTTCGTTGGAACAGCTCAAGAAAACGTACTGTTCACTGTGAGTGATACAAGGAGTTTATCAGCATCACAGCAAGGATTCCAGCACGCTCCATTTATTAAGAAGTATGTGGATATTTAAAACATAATCCCTTTCTAAGCCATTTAAACATACTCATGTGGGAAGTTGTTTATCTGTGGCCCCTTCTCTGGGAAACTTCTCTGCAAGTTTAGTTCTCTGAACTAAACTCTAATAGAAACCATATTTGCCTCAAAATGCTTAATATTAGCCATCATGCATGTAAATAGTGGAATCTGTGCTTTCCTTGTGTGTAAAGTACAAATAGGTAGATAGCAGGGGATCCCAACAAGTGGTGGATTATTCCAGAACCATTCAAGAACTATCGTTAAGTTCACATCCAGTATCTTTGGGAGCCAAGGTAGACCATAGTCTCCCCTGCTGCCTCCTTCAAATACCAGGCAGAATTTTACTCTGATTTCTTGAAAGGCTTATGGATTCTACCAAGACTTTGCTGTGCATCCTGGAAAGATTTTACGGTGTAGACATGACCACATGATGGGCTTCTTATGTCCGTAGGAACTTTTAAAGTCTACGATGCAGAATAAAGACTACGGCCTTAATAATACCAAAGGGCCACATCCACGTAGGCAAGATTGTGTGCAAGGTTCACAGTTTAACTACCATAAAATTTAGCTGCCGCTTTCATTTGAGAAATGTGGCAGATAAAAGCAGCTTCAATATTGCACCATTGCATTGATGTAGATGTAGCACAGATATATTAAATTTTTTCCTCAACACCATGCTCTAAGAAAGTAGTTAAAGTATTATGATACTGATTTGACATGTAGTCTGAGAAATATATGAAATGTTGTATTTTTAAAGGACTTGGCTTATGAGAAGTCATATTTGAGGGAATGTAGAATCAATTTGCAGAGATAGTTTATGGTCTAGGAACTCCTACCAGCTAATGGGAGATACTGATTGTATGTGTGTGCATGTGTATACACACATAACATAGACACACACACACACAGCCTCACAGAGAAATAACTTATATTGAACTTCATCAAGAGAGAATAAAAATCATATAATCT
Source organism: Taxidea taxus jeffersonii (assembly GCA_003697995.1). NCBI lineage: Eukaryota > Metazoa > Chordata > Mammalia > Carnivora > Mustelidae > Taxidea > Taxidea taxus. The sequence goes on along the minus strand of ML106721.1, from coordinate 2,457 downwards.
CTAGGTTTATAGTTGCGATGTATCAATAGTATTTACTTGGTCCAGAAAGTGTGTTTAGATAATTTTCCACTTTTCCTTTTCTATCTTCCGATTGCTTTCAGTTCTGCTAGAAATACAAATTTCTATCACATTCAGGTAAGCCACGTATTAAAAAAATAAGATCTAAGTTAAAAAGATTCCAGAAAAGAATGAATTTCTAGTGTGTGTGTTGGGTGTGCCTGTGTATCCTTGTTTGATGTACGACTTATAGATCCTGGAAGAATGTCCAGAACAACTGACTTGAAGAATGTTTACTGATACTTCTCTAGTAAAATCTGACAATAATACAGACATGAAAGAGGGGAGAAATGTCTAAGAGGAGGGGTGCCTGGGTGGCTCAGTGGGTTAAGCCTCTGCCTTCAGCTCAGGTCATGATCTCAGGGTCCTGGGATCAAGTCCCGCATCGGGCTCTCTGCTCAGCGGGGAGCCTGCTTCCTCCTCTCTCTCTCTCTCTTTCTCTCTCTCTCTCTCTGCCTGCCTCTCTGCCTACTTGTGATCTCTGTCAGAAAAATAAATAAAATTTAAAAAAGAAAAAAAAGAAATGTCTAAGAGGAGAAACCCCTGGCAAAACAGCCAAATAAACAGAAGACATGATAGAGAACAAATACATGCAATTATACTCTACGAAGAAAATATGAAGAGACTATTAGCAAAGTATCAAAAAAAAAAAGGATTCATAAGACTACCAGATTGTGGCACAACAGAATATTATATCTCTATGTCTACAGGACAGTGAAAAAGAACTCTGCATTCATAGGGGAAAATTGCTTTTTAAGTTTGGTACATGTAAGTGGCCACTTTTTCTGGGCACTGGGAAGACACGATAAATCAGAGTTGGCTCCCACATTTTGGAGCACAGGGCAGACTGAAGGAAATAAAGATGGGAACATATTATGAAAATGCATGGTCAGGAGACAGAGAAATGTGAACTGGGTGTGGGATTGCACAAGACTGAGCCTTGGCAGGAACAAGAATTCTGTTTAGGTATTATTGAGCCAGTTCTTGACAAGTTTCGCAGGCCGACAGGGGCGGGGAAGGGCAGTCAAATAGAAGGAGCAGCACCCACAGATCGCTGAACTGTGAGGAGCGTGGAGTGTCCCAACACCTGAGCCTGTTCAACGTGGCTACACAATGACTTCAAGAGGAGAGACAGGGCATCAGATGAGACCGAAAATAGTTGTGGTCAAGAGGAGTTTTTATGCCAGGCCACGTAATTCAAATTTTATTCTATGTGCTGTAACTTAAAGGAAGGAGATTGTTTCAGATTTGTATTTGAGAGAGGTCATTTGGAAAAAGAGAATGGAAGACACTGGAAAGGAGACAGAAAGGGGAAAGTGAAACCAGCTCCAAAGCTGTTCTTGTAGAGATATTCGTGATTGTCCCTCCCTACGGCTACCAAGTCTACGGCTGTGGGGTTATAGTATGGGGGCTGAGACAGTCAGATGTACTGACGATCAAACACCTGGGACTTAATCTGTAATAGGATAGGAGAATGAGGAAGAAGAAATAGTCAAGGATGGCATTGGAGTTTTTATCTTGAAGAACTGTCTTAGGGAATGTCATTAAGCAACGTAAGAAACCTCTGATGAATGGAATGTGCTAAGCATGAGGGCCCATTCACATAGAAGTTCAAGCAGCCAGGCAGCTTGACATGCAGGAGGGGAATGCCAAGGGGAGGTCAGGACTAGAAAAGCAAATTTGAGTTATCAGTCTGGATAGGGTTGCCTTGAAAGCCAAGTCTGAAACAAGAACTTCTATATAGTTTATCTGGGAGGTGATCCCAAGAGCACGATTAAGGGATCAGGGACAGGGAAGCAAGTGAAGAAGAAAAGCCAATGTAAAGGTATTACTGAGGTTGTCACTATGGGCACAGAGGAGGCTCAATTCTGCCAGTGCTGAGATGGGCATGGAATGTTTTTCAGAAATGTGTATCTAAAGGACAAGAGGCAGGGGTGTTAATCTATAAACTCCTACTCCACTGGCCTACACTGCTCCTGGCAGTGTGAACACCCCAACCTTCCAAACTGTACTTGCTCTGGCTAGTCTAGCTCCCACAAGGTCTGAACTAGAAACCCTGGTGCACAAAGCTGGTCAGGGGTCCCCTGAGGCCAAATTTGGTCAGCATGAAATAGGCAGAAGTCCACAAGGAATTACCTGCCCAATTCACATGAGACAACAAAGGTAGCCCTTCAAGGATGTGAGTCAGGGTACCAGATGAGTTTTTAGGAAAAGTAACCAGAGAGGTGCTACCTGAAGCTACTCAGCTTGATGGGGTCCCTTGAATAAACATGTAGACTGGCATCTCCTGCCATGGTCTGATTATAGAGCAAACCCACAACCAGCATGAAATCTGTTTATATTTCTCTACATACTTTTCTGAGAAGTAAGTCCTGAGCTTTCATCACATTCTCAAAGTGC
>ML106720.1:12164-44958 GCA_003697995.1 Taxidea taxus jeffersonii | reverse complement strand
TAGGGCAGGATGGGGAATAGAGCAAAAGGGGTTCTGATGGAGCAATAGGTGTAAAGGAGGGGCTGGGGCGGGGTGGTGACAAAGAGTTTCCTGTTAGAAGAACTGAAAGAAGATGGTGGGAAAAGGAACTGGGGACATAGTGGCAGAAGTTGGGACTGGACTGGAAAGCTGGGGCCACATCCACTGGGTGCTGTCAGCCTGTCAAGACCCTGAACTCCATCTAAGGGAGGCCTAGAGGACAATGAAAGAACTCAATTGGGGAAGACACGAATAGATGTGAATTTCAGAAAAATTACTCAGGCCAGTTAGTGGATCAGTTAGGAGGCTGTTACTCTCTTTCTGGTTAGAGATAATAAGGGCATACAAATAGTTGTACAAAATTGTTGGACTCACAGGACACAATTTTGTGGCTTCAATTTCATATGTTGATTTTATATTACTTATCCACTGTTTTTCTTTCCTGTTAAAAATTTTAAGACACAGCCTATCAAATGCAGAGATATTTTAGGAACAGGAGGCTTCAGATCTACATGCTTCCTTGAATCCTGTGAGCCTTCCAGGCTCTGAAGGTGATAAAGTGAGGGTTGATCTGGCTAAAACACATCACTCTCTTTCTGTAACAATCCCCCTTCCCATCCCTGACCTTACCCCAGCCTAGGCCACTGCTTTGAAATCTTTCTCCTAAGTCCAACAATAGTTTTCTTCTTCAGCTCTAAGTTTTCTGCACGTTTTCTTGATATAGGCCCCCTTTCCACAGGACTCGTTTTTTGTTTGTTTTTTGTTTTTCTTTTTAAGATTTTATTTATTTATTTATTTATTTGCCAGAGAGAGGGAGAGACAGAGACAGGGGTGGGGAGATGTGGGGGCAGGGGGAGGAGAGGGCAGGCATGACCAGGGGAGCAGCAGGCAGAAGGAGAAGCAGGCTTCCCACTGAGCAGGGAGCCTGATGATGCAGTACTCAATCCTAGGACCCTGGGATCATGACCTGAGCTGAACACAGACACTTAACGACTAAGCCACGCAGGCGCCCCAGGACTCTTGTTATTTTGACCTCTGCTTTCTGAAGAGGAAGTCTGACAGAGATGTGTATTCTCCTCACTAACAAGAGTAACTGATCCTGAGTTTGTTGGTGCAATATATTTAAAACTGTTCTTTGCAATATGTGCACAAGTTTATCCTCTTCTCTTGGGCTCCCACATTCCCTCTGTGTCCCCTGGAGAGTCTGCGCCTCTGTATCCATACTGTAACAACCTTGAGCAGCAGAGCTAGTCTCAGAGCTCACATTGGCCAGGATACTGCAGAAGGAAGTTGAATGTCAGGAGAATGAAGTGGGAGAACGCTCAGATTCTGGGCTCTCTGCTTGAGTGCTATTTCCTAAAAATTCATCAGACCACACATTACACATACACGCACACACGCACACACATGCACGCACACGCAAAAGGCATCATACTTTAAAGATGATCAAAGTAAACTTTGCCTGATTTTAACCAAATTCATATTCTCCTAAAAAAGGGCACGAATATAGCTTTTTATTGTTTTTTGATTACCAGAATGGTTTTTGACAATGTAACAATGGAAAACAACTGAAATGTTTGGGGTGCTTAACTTATGTCCTGTGGCTTATTAAAGGTTACATGGATAAAACCAGATTCCAATTCAGTTTGATTCTTTGATGAAGAGGAACCGAAAAGAAACTGACCTGAGTTTGAACAAGTCTCATTAGTACTAAACTTTTTGCATTCACAAAGTGGTGTTATTTATGACTACATTACTCTGACATTGGGAAAGGAATGTACTGAATAGATCACAGGGTCTTAACTCACTGCAGTGGTTGAGAGTGAAGTCTCCCTGAGGAAAAAAAAAAATTGATATTCACACTGTTAATTACCCCACAAAGAGATAGATCCTAAGATAAGAAATGAGAGCTTGAGAGAAATAGGTCAGTCACTGAGGACAAAGAGAACCTTTTTGTTTTCTAGATTAGGGACACATTTTGATGAACACTAGAGCCTGAATACTCTAACAGCAGCTCTACTGACTGGGAAGGGATGAGGTGTCTCTGGCTACCATGTATGAAGCAAAAACTTGCCACATAAGAAATTCCGGGAAGGATCTAGAACAGAGGCAGCGATTTAAGGTGTTTTATATAGGTTGCACTTCCCTTTTTTTTTTTAATCCTCAAATAATCCTGAAAATGCTCAAAATCCTAAAAATCTTAAAATGATAAAACATACATTCTGACCTCTGTTTTATAAAGGGGAATTAAGGCAAAGAATAGAGCCCACAGTTGGAGGGTACTGGTTCAATAGAGTAGTCCGCTGTTCCCAAGGCCAGTATAGCTTTGGCAGCAGCAATCATAGTTAAAGAAAACCATACCCACAGAGTGATGCCCTCACAGAAGTAGGGCAGCAGTAAGGACCACCTGTGGCTAGATTCTAAACAACTGGCATCTCAGCCTGGGCTGTGCCTGCCTGTGCCAGAGGGGCCTGCGGCTAGCTCTTGCTCTAACAGCAAGCAGGAAGAACAAACCTCATGTCTTGTTGAGAATGATGAGTGAGCATGTATCATAGTTCAAGTCAGGTCTCACCCAGAGTATCACCATCAGAACACCATCCATAGGTTTGATAATTATGCAGTTTTCAGTTGTTTTTGTTCTTATTCACTACTTAATTTATATATGTGGTGTTGCATTGGTTAAAGATAGGAAGCTAGGGGTGCCTGGGTGGCTCAGTGGGTTAAGCATTTACCTTCTGCTCAGGTCATGATCCCAGGGTCCTGGGGTCAGACTCTGTGTTAGGCTCCCTACTCAGTGGGAAGCCTGCTTCTCCCTCTCCCACTTCCCCTGCTGTGTTCCCTCTCGCTGTGTCTCTCTCTGTCAAATAAATAAATAAAATCTTAAAAAAAAAATCCAGCACTGTCCTGATGAAACCAGGACTCTGGATTATATTAAAATTATAATGTTTAATAATACACTGATTTTTTAAAAATTATAATTATTTATATAATTATATACTTGTATAAGATGATGAGATGATTTTTTAAAACCTAAGGGAGTCACTGAGATAATATATTATTGTAGAAGGAATTTATGAGCCAAGAAAGGATACCTAAGATAGTGCTATTTTAACCCAGTATATTCATTTCACAAGTCCTAAGCCTAAATAGGCTAAGAGTCATGACCTAGGTATTATAGTTAAACTATAGGAAACTTTCATGACCCTTAATTATACTAATATCTCGATGATGGATGGCAATTATTGGCAAATCCATAACCATGCTTCAAAGAATGAACCAAGAAACTAAAAATATAATTTTAAAAAGTACTTCCTAAAACTCTAACAATGTGAAATAATTAGCTCTTTTAATAAAAATCATGAAAAATAATTCTTATTGTCAATAATACTCTAAGGTTTTATGCCACATTTATTCATAGAAACTCTCTTATCAATCTCAGTGGCAGGAAAGATCCCTAAGGGTATCAGAGGTGAGAAGGAAATATCTGGACTGGTGACCTGGGCTGCTCCATATCTGGAGGCCCATGGGGAAGGTAGATTCTTTTTTTGTTGTTTAGATTTTATTTTTTTATTTGAAAAAGAGAGAGAACATGAACAGTGGGACGAGCAGAGGAAGGAGCAGAGGGAGAGCGGCAAGAAGACGTTGTGCAGAGCATCAAGCCCAATGTGGGGCCATCCCCACAACTCTGATCCTGCAGCTACAAGATCACAACCTGAGCCTAAAAAAAGAGTGGGATGCTTAATCAGCTGAGCCACCTGGCAGGAACCCTGGGGGGAGGCAGATTCTAATATAACAGACAACCAAGGCTGCAAGTTCATCCCCACCCAGACCCTCCAACATGATGGTTCTCTTAAGTAGCAATAGCTGAGCATGAGAAAGTACACTGAAGGAATGATAATCATGGCATCCAAATGAAGATCCAAGATCTGGGTAAGCAGAGCCAATCCACAGCAGTGGACAAACGTCCATCTGATCTTTGCAAACTATTCACAACACTGAGACAGAATGGCCATTAGGGTCAACTCATAAGAATTCAGTAAACCTCAGAATCCTTGGGCAAATCCTTGGGGGGAGGAGGGCAATGGCATCTCAATAAGACACCATAGGACATTTTGCAGAAGGATAAAACCTTGAGCAATTAATTGGAAAAATAAGACACATCTATACTTGTACTCCAGGTAGATGATATGGTTAATATCAGTTACACAAAAACCATTCTAGGTGGTATTTTTATTGTGCTTAACTTCAAATTGTATGGTAATAGGCAAATGTAGACATTATAAATCATGTATCTGGATAGCTTGAATGATTCCTATATAATTCTAGTATGTTTGCAGGCAAATTGGAAAAAGAAAAGATGAAGAGAAGAAAAGCTATGCCTGATTAAAGGAAATTAAAGGCACCAAGCAAGTAGAACAACAAAGAAAGGTGAAATAAGCCAAAGATGGTGCCCAATGAGGGAAAGTCCTTCCATTGCTACTTAGTGCAGCTTTTTCTCCATGTATTTTGTCTTTACAGTAAACTTAACATAATCCCTTGAGTTCTGTAGAGAAAAGAATGTAAGATTTGAAGACACAAAACTTGAACTCATATCCTTGCCTCACCATTGACCTTGAGCATATCACTTGGCATTTTTTGTCCTTTAGTATTTAGTCTTTAGTAAAGGAGTAGGAACACCTTACTCACAGGGCTTGTTGAAAGGAATAAATAAGATGACCACAGGAGCATGCCTGACATACATAAGACCATCAAATATGCTGCTTTTTTCAAAAAATATTTAAAATGATCTTGAAGAATACTTTTAAAGATAGAATGTGTAAAAAAAATAGAGGAATAACAAAGGAAATACGGAACTTGAAAAGTCTTGAAAGTAATGAGTTAACAGCCATTTAAAAGTACTCATTAGCATCTGATAACCTTTGCAGTTGACAAAGTGCTGTTCTGAAGATTCTATTATTATATGTTATATAAGTTGCAATTAGTGAAATAGGGAAGAATGAAAACTCAATCTATCAGAAAATTGCCAGTTAGCAGGACAGGGATTAAGAATATAATTGTAATTTGAGGAGAGACATTAATAATTAAAAGGTCAAGATGGTTTATGCCTTAAGAACTTATGTAATAGGGAGTTTATAATGCAAATCATAGCTCCTATTAGCTCTGTGAAGGGAAAACTTCACTTTGAAGTACGCAAACTTCTAAAAGAAAACAGGCTATCTATCTTCCCTATCTAAAAAATTCCTACCCTTCTGCTCTTTGGTTTGGTCATCACCATCACCACAAGTGACCTTCAATAAATATTCTCTGATCTCCAGCCCTCAAGGACAGTGAGGGTGGCAATAGACATCCTTTACATGTGTGTTCTCACTACTGACACCCAGGGTGTCACCAACTTCTCCACAGCTCTGTGCTATATGTGAAGCAGCCTTCTAAGGATGGCCACACCTATTTCCTCCAAGTGCTTCTGAGACTAGCTCCTCAACACCAGCTGGCCCTTCTGATCACAGACCACTCTTGCCTCAGTCAATGTACTGATGTCATACTCACGTAGGTTGCCAGAGAGGATACGCCAGAAAAAGGACAAACATTCTTTCTGTGAATGATACCACTCTTCTCTTTCTGTCCAGGGACCCTTTGCTTATCCTCTCTACTGGTGGAGCTGTGTGGAGAAGAGGGATGCAGTCAACATTAGAAGAGATCCCATTATAGGAGTGCAATAATTATGGCCAAGAGAGGTCAAGAGAAGGCATGGTTTAGAGACCTGTTTTCCTATATTTACATTATAAAATTCTGAATGGTAAATTTAACATGATGAGAAAATTAATTACTGCTCACACTTTCTAGCAACTCTATGTGAGAGTTGCATTTTTGTTTATCAACAATGAAACAGTATTCAACCTTTGACATTGGACATGACTACTCATGGGTAGCATGAAGAGTGATGCAGTATCATAAATAATTGTGTGCAATATTGAATCAGTAGTTCTAGAGAATTGCAGAAGCAAGAAGATCTATACCATTTCTGTACAAATCACTCCTGGATAGTCATGACATGGTGAGGAATAAAACCATTGCTGCCTTTTTCACATAGTGGGAGATAGAAAATTGATGAGGAATTGTGGACCATTTGACAATAAAGAATATGAAGAGAGGGATGCCTGGGTGGCTCAGTTGGTTAAGCGGCTGCCTTCGGCTCAGGTCATGATCCCAGCGTCTTGGGATCGAGTCCCACATCGGGCTCCTTGCTCGGCAGGGAGCCTGCTTCTCCCTCTGCCTCTGTCTACCACTCTTGTCTGCCTGAGCTTGCGCTTTCTCTCTCTCTCTCTCTAAAAAATAAATAAATAAAATATTTTTTAAAAAAAAGAATATGAAGAGAGAGTCTCTGGATCTGAACAGGAAAAGACGATGCTTGGACAGTATAAAAAAAATCTTCACATGCAGTAATGGAACAATATATAAATACCTAAGAATTTCTCTAACTCTTCATGAATAAATCCCTACACTTTACACGAGCCCATACATTTTGTAGTACATTTTAAAATCAAATTTTTTTTATAGGCCAGAGTCTTACAAAAATATTTTCTTAGTGTCCCAAACAACTGGTGGTGGCTTAGGGCTAAAGGATGCTAAGAGTGACAAAAATTGTGCTGAGTGAAAATTGGCCCCCACACTTGGACACAGACCCATGTTCTTTGGTCAGACTTTAGCTCCCCAACTATCTGTTCTGGTAAGTTCTTTCCGCCAGTGGTGTTTTGGTCCTTTATTAAAATAAATCTCTGTTGGACCACCTTGCTAGCCGTCCAGGCATGTTTTACATAGCCAAATTTGGGAAGAAAAAAAAAAGTGGTCAACAATGTAAGCTAACCTCAGTGGTTCCTGTTTTACAAAAGTTTCTATATTGATGTATGCTTAGGATTGAATGAAGGTGAGGTAGAACAAGGGGAAATCATGAACAACAGGAAAGGAAAGGGAAAGGTAGAGGAATTAAGAGATCTGACATTTTAGAATTTAACTAAGCAGACTAGATGGCTGAGTGAATAAATTTAGGTAAAGGAATATGGGTCTACACTAATTTTGAATATAGCACACATTTTGTCATTCTTCTATTCCTCCACATGTATAATTCCTCATTGTTCTCAGGAAGTAACAGTCCTTATCCAGAGAGGTGTATTAGAATGTATCTCCCTCCCTTTTGGGACAATCCATAAATAAAATATCCTCTACAGTACATTTCCAAAATCTGTGCTATGCTGATGAGAATAATGTGAGAAAAATAGGTAGAAGACTTAATTCCAAGGTCAGGTTTAATCTTTGAGGTGGCCCGTGGCCAACCTTACCATGCTTTTAGGACTTCTGATATGGCAGATCAAAATAGTGTAGTAAACTTATGTCTATGTGTTGCCTGGGCACTATTATATAATTTGAAGCTAATGACACAATATGCACTGGTGATGTTGCAAAAACTTAAAGCAAAAATTTTCAACCATGTAAGTAATTATTTTGTAATTTTTGAGTGACATGACTGGTGTGCAAAAAGCACAACAAAGACCCTATTTGTCACTTCTTTCAAACTTGCAGAATGACCTCCCTTATGGGGATGAAAACAATAGTCAAGTGTCAAACATGCCATGCTTGAGGGAATCAGAGGAAACCAGAGCAGTTGTGCTCATGGAGTATCCCCAAACTGATGTTCTCTTACAGCCCATGTTGAGAGCTATATCCTTTTAGCTAAGTGCAATAGAGTGTAATTCGTATATAAACACTGTTTGTCTTCATTTTCTTCTATCTTCAAATCCAGTTTTCTGTAGACCTGATTCACATTCCAAGTCTCTCCTTGCTCTGCATCACTGAATGGATTACTATTGAGGTCCAATGGGTTACACAGATGCACACACCAAGAACAAGATTTAATTTTCACAGTCAGCACATAAGGTGTATTTTACATCCCAGCCTTATAAATACACACATGCAGAAATTTAACTGAACAAATGTTGGATACATAGTAATTATCCTAATACATATGATATAATCTGATATTTTCTATTTTATTTTTAAAAATAATTTTCATGAACTGATTAGATGATCTAATAATGGGCTTCATCCTGCGGTTTAAATTCATTTTGCTCTACATCCACCTTGCAGATTGTACCCTGGAATTCATCAATGCCTAATCAATGAAATTTATTACAGAATTACCTGCCCTGCAGGCCTACATTCAGATTGCTTTCTTTCTTTACTTCTTGCGTCAAGTGAAAAAACTGTGCCAAGTATTTTACCGTTTTCTCAATTAATCTCTGAATTCAAAAGGAAAGCATGTTTACCTTTAAGTAAATCTAAGAGTAAAGGGCTTCTTTTCTCAGAAAGATAAATATACACATTTGCACTTAAACACACACACATACACATACAAGCTAGGGCTTAGAAAAAGGTCTGAAAGGAAAGACCCCAAATTTATAACAGTGATTTTCTTAAGAAAGAAAGATTGATGAAAAAAAAAAGTGAAGGGAATAAGGGACTGTAACTTTTTTTCTTATGTATTTATGTTTTACTTTTTATAATAGACTTGCATCATTACTGTAATTTTTAAATTAATTAAGGTGTGTTTATTTTTAAAAATTTGAGAAACATGAAGATAAATGCTTTAAATTCTATATTCCCACCATTCAAAGAAAACCAATACTAAAAATTTGATGTATTTTCTCTTTAATCTGTTCTTCCGTGAACATACACACATAAACACACACACAGAAGACTACAATTAGAGTGAATACAGATTTTTGTTCTTTTTCACTTAGCATTAAAATAAAGGATATTTACCTATCTTGCTAAAAATTCTTCAAAAAGTTAACTTTTTATAATTGTTTGTAGTTCATTAAATGGGTATTTTATAAAATAGAAAACTAATCATTTATTATTAAAACTACTTCCAAAATTTTTAGGTAACTAAAGTAAAAATAAGCAAGTAGGCCCATATCAAACTTAAAAGCTTCCACACAGAAATAAAAATCAATGAAATGAAAAGACAGCCTACTGAAAGAGAGAAAATATTTGCAAATCATATATATCTGATACATATGTTATAACAAAATAGAGAACTCAGACAACTCAATTGAGAAAAACAATCCAGAGGATTGTTCAGAGCAGAGGATCTGTTCAGATCCTCTCTTTTTTTTCCAAAGAAGATATACAGATGGCTAACATGTTCATGAAAAGATGCTCAACATCACTAGTCATCAGAGTAATGTAAATCAAAGCCACAGTGAGATATTACCTCATACCTGTTAGAATGCCTATCATCAAAAAGACATGAAATAACAAGACAAAGACGTGGAGAAAAGGGAGCCATTGTGCCCTGCTGAGAATGCCAACAGATGCGGCCACTGTGGAAAACAGTATGAAGGTTCCTTAAAAAATTTAAAAATAGAACTAACTGACCCAGCAATTCCACTTCTGGGTATTTAAACAAAGAAAACAAAACAATTCTCTCAAAAAGACATATGTATACCCATATTCATTACAGCATTGTTTATAATAGTCAAGATATGGAAACAACCTAAATGTTCACTGATGGATGAATAGATAAAGAAACTATGATGTGTGTATGTATGTGTGTATGTATTTGTATAATGGAATATATATGTATCTTGTATATATATGTATATTGTGTGTATACACACACACACACACACTGGAATATTATTCAGCCATAAAAGAGAATGAAATCTTGCTTCTTGTGACAACATGGGTGGACCTTGAGGGCATTATGCTATGTGAAGTAAGTCAGACAGAGAAAGACAAATACTATATGATCTCATTTATATGTGGAATCTAGAAAAAAGGGGGGGAAAAAAGATCATGGATACAGAGAACATATTGGTGGTAGCCAAAGGCAGGGGGTGGGAGATGGGAAAAATGGGTGAAGCAAGTCAAATGGTACAAACTTCCAGTTATAAAATAAGTAAGTCATGGAGATGTAATGTACATCATGGTGACTATAGTTACTAATACTGTATCACATATATAAGAGTTGCTAAAAGAAGAGAAGTTAAAAGTTCTCATCAAAGAAAAAAAGCTCTGGAACTATGTATGGTGACAGATGTTCACTAGACTTGTGGTGGCCTCTACTTTGCCATATATACAAATATTGAATCATTATATTGTACACTTGAAACTAATAGAATGTGGCAAAAGGAAAGATTATTTCCAGAATTTTTAATAAAACTGTTTTAATAAATTATAAACCACCAAATGAAAAATAGAATTATTAAATTTCTACCACAATTCTGTATAATAGGCATTAGTCCAAAGCACTTGTTTATGGTTCAAATATAAATGATAGTTTAACAAGAACTGTGTTTTAATATTATTAAGTATTTCTTATCCAGCCATCACATAAAACAGTTTAAAAAAATGTTTACCCCTTTAAGGCTATGATCAAAAAAATTGCAAAGTAATCAGAATCTAATGAAGTTTAATAACATTCATGTGTAAGGCTATATAGATAAGAAAACTAGTATCTTACCATTAAATGGGGAAAAATATCTAGAATGGCCCTAGATTTAAACAGAGTACACTTGAGGTATCTGTAAAAGTCTTGTAGTAATATAGAAATATACTGTAGGGGTTGTACCTGTCAAATTCAAGAGCAATGAATTGGTTAGACCATATATTTAGCAATAAGGCTAAAGCCAGGACTAGTGAATGAGACCAGATAAGCACAATAAGTATGTGGAATACAGGGAGAAGACCACGGTTGTTGTGTGACAACAAAACCAGAACTAGGTCCTTATTGACTCCAGCCTATTCAGACCTCTCTTAGCATTAGAGAGAATCTGTATGTACTCTTCCTTTAAATCTACATCACACATTTTGTATTTCTAAACATATTGTGAGCTTTTCAAGGGCATGTACTACTTTTCTTCAATTGTATATAGTGTAGAGTTGGACCCTAAAGGAGCTCTGAGCTTCCATTTGCAGTAAAGACAGAGTCCATAATCCAGACAACCTTGTATAAAATGTGAATAAGATTTGCTTTAAGTCACTAGACTAAATAAGATAGTGAGTAATTACCAGGCTATGATCCAGAAGAAGAGGGAAATCAAGAGAAGGTAGTCAAAATTTAGACTCACTTTTTCCCCTGGGGCACTTGCTACTGCTGAAAGAGGCTGCCAAAGGACAGAGAGGCTGAGCAGTGCTCTCATCATATCCAAGGAATAGGTAGATAAAAGCTGCAGTCGAGGAGCTGCTGGACAGTACAAAGAAAGGCTTATAAATCCCATGAACTTTGGGTTAAGACTCTGGAGAGTTGTTTTTTGGGAGTACACTGAACTAGAAGTGGTCCTCCCTTTACAGCCAAACTTTCAATTCTTTCAATCCCAGACAAGAAATTGAGGATCCCGGATTCCAAGTGCCCAGAGACAACTATGGAAACAGAAGTAAACCACCTCTAGAAAGAAACACTACACAAACCTTAATTCCTACAAGCAACTTTGTTTTTAAGATTTGTTTACTTATTTTAGAGAGAGAGAGAAAAAAAAGCAAGAGCAGGGGGAGGGTTAAAGGGAGATGGAAAGAAGCAGACTCCTCACTGAGTGCAGACCCTGATGAGGGGCTCCAAGAAACCTGAGCTGGGATCATGACCTGAGCTATAATCAAGAGTCAGGCACTTAACCAACCCAGTCACCCAGATGTACCCCTCACAAACAATTTTAAGTACAATGTCTGGCTCATAATCAAAAACATCCACACATGTGAAAAGACAACATAAAATACATGAGAATTACCAGAAAAAAACAGGCAATTTAAAAGGCCTACCTGGGCTGCAGATGTTGGTGTGATCAAACATACTTTAATCAATAAGAGAAGAGAGAAGAACCACATGGTCCTCTCAATTGATGCAGAAAAAGCATTCAACAAAATCTGGCATCTGTTCCTGAATAAAACACTTCAAAGTATAGGGATAGAGGGAACATTCCTCAACTTCATAATATCTATCTATAAAAAACCCACAGCAAATATCATCCTCAATGGGAAAAAGCTGACAGCCTTCCCTTTGAGATCAGGAACATGACAAAGATGCCCACTCTCACCACTCTTGCTCAACATAGTATTAGAAGTCCTAGCAACGGCAATCAGACAACAAAGAGAAATAAAAGTATTCAAATTGGCAATGAAGAAGTCAAACTGTTTCTCTTCACAGATGACATGATACTTATATGGAAAACCCAAAAGACTCCACCCCCAAACTACTAGAACTCATACAGCAATTCATTAATGTGGCAGGATACAAAGTCAATGTACAAAAGTCAGTTGCTTTCTTATATACTAACAATGAAAATACAGAAAGGAAAATTAGAGAACTGATTCCATTTACTATAGCACCAAGAACCATAAGTTACCTGGGAATAAACCTAATCAAAGAGGAAAAGGATCTGTACTCAAGGAACTACAGAACACTCATGAAAGAAACTGAAGAAGACACAAAAAGATGAAAGACCATTCCATGCTCATGGATCGGAAGAATAAACATTGTTAAAATGTCTATACTGCCTAGAGCAATCTATATTTTCAATGCCATTCCGATCAAAATTCCACCAGCATTTTTCAAAGAGCTGGAGCAAACAATCCTAAAATTTATATGGAATCAGAAGAGACCTGGAATTGCTAAGGAAATGTTGAAAAAGAAAAACAAAACTGGAGGCATCACGTTGCCTGGTTTCAAGCTTTACTACAAAGCTGTGATCACCAAGAGAGCATGGTACTGGCATAAAAACAGACACATAGACCAGTGGAACAGAGTAGAGAGCCCAGACATGGACCCTCAAATCTATGGTCAAATAATCTTTGACAAAGCAGGAAAAAATATACAGTGGAAAAAAGACAGTCTCTTCAATAAGTGGTGCTGGGAAAACTGGACGGCTATATGTAGAAGAATGAAACTTGACTATTCTCTTACACCATACACAAAGATAAACTTGAAATGGATAAAAGACCTCAACGTGAGGCAGAAATCCATCAGAATCATAGAGGAGAACATAGGCAGTAACCTCTTCAGTATCGGTCATAGGAACTTCTTTCAAGATATGTCTCCAAAGGCAAAGGAAACAAAAGCGAAAATGAATTTTTGGGACTTCATCAAGATCAAAAGCTTCTGCACAGCAAAGGAAACAGTCAACAAAACAAAGAGGCAACCCACAGAATGGGAGAAGATATTTGCAAATGACAGTACAGACAAAAGGCTGATATCCAGGATCTATAAAGAACTCAAACTCAACACACACAAAATAGATAATCATGTAAAAAAATGGGCAGAAGAACCTCCATGCTGTTTTCCAGAGTGGTTGCACCAGCTTGCATTCCCACCAACAGTGTAGGAGGGTTCCCCTTTCTCCACATCCTCGCCAGCATCTGTCATTTCCTGACTTGTTCATTTTAGCCATTCTGACTGGTGTGAGGTGGTATCTCATTGGGGTTTTGATTTGTATTTCCCTGATGCCCAGTGATGTGGAGCACTTTTTCATGTGTCTGTTGGCCATCTGGATGTCTTCTTTGCAGAAATGTCTGTTCATGTCCTCTGCCCATTTCTTGATTGGATTATTTGTTCTTTGGGTGTTGAGTTTGCTAAGCTCTTTATAGATTTTGGATACTAGCCCTTTATCTGATATGTCGTTTGCAAATATCTTCTCCCATTCTGTCAGTTGTCTTTTGGTTTTGTTGACTGTTTCCTTTGCTGTGCAAAAGCTTTTGATCTTGATGAAGTCCCAATAGTTCATTTTTTCCCTTGCTTCCCTTGCCTTTGGCGTTGTTCCTAGGAAGAAGTTGCTGCGGCTGAGGTCGAAGAGGTTGCTGCCTGTGTTCTCCTCAAGGATTTTGATGGATTCCTTTCTCACGTTGAGGTCCTTCATCCATTTTGAGTCTATTTTCGTGTGTGGTGTAAGGAAATGGTCCAATTTCATTTTTCTGCATGTGGCTGTCCAATTTTCCCAACACCATTTGTTGAAGAGGCTGTCTTTTTTCCATTGGATATTCTTTCCTGCTTTATCGAAGATTAGTGGACCATAGAGTTGAGGGTCTATTTCTGGGCTCTCTATTCTGTTCCATTGTCTTACCATTTGCGACGACATGGATGGAACTAGAGCGTATTATGCTTAGCGAAATAAGTCAACTGGAGAAAAACAACTATCACATGATCTCCCTGATATGAGGAGATGCAACGGGGGTGGGAATTAAGGTGGTAGGAAAAGTAAAAATGAAACAAGATGGGATCGGGAGGGAGACAAACCAAAAGAGACTCCTAATGTCATAAAACAAACTGAGGGGGGTGGGGGGGAGAGGGGTTGGGAGAGGGTGGTGGGGTTACATTATATGTTTAAATAAAGCTTAAAAAAATTTTTAAAAAATGGGCAGAAGACATGAACAGACACTTCTCCAATGAAGACATACAAATGGCTATCAGACACATGAAAAAATGTTCATCATCACTGGTCATCAGGGAGATTCAAATCAAAACAACATTGAGATATCACCTTATACCAGTTATAATGGCCAAGATTAACAAGACAGTAAATAACGTGTGTTGGAGAGGATGTGGAGAAAGGGGAACCCTCTTACACTGTTGGTGAGAATGCAATGTTGGTGAGAATGCAGCCAATTTGGTGAACAGTGTGGAGATTCCTTAAGAAATTAAAAATAGAGCTATCTTATGACCCTGCAATTGCACTACTAGGTACCTACCCCAAAGATACAGATGTAGTGAAAAGAAGGGCTATCTGTACCCCAATGTTCATAGCAGCAATGGCCACAGTTGCCAAACTGTGGAAAGAACCAATTTGCCCTTCAATGGATGAATGGATAAGGAAGATGTGGTCCATATACACTATGGAATATTATGCCTCCATCAGAAAGGATGAACACCCAACTTTTGTATCAACATGAATGGGACTGGAAGAGATTATGCTGAGTGAAATAAGTCAAGCAGAGAGAGTCAATTATCATATGGTTTCACTTATTTGTGGAGCATAAGAAATAACATGGAGGACATAGGGAGATGAAGAGGAGAAGGGAGTTGGGAGAAATTGGAGGGGGAGACGAATCATGAGAAACTGTGGACTCTGAAAAACAATCTGAAGGCTTTGAAGGGGTGGGGGTGGGAGGCTGGGTGAGCCTGGTGGTGGGTATTATGGAGGGCACATATTGCATGGAACACTGGGCGTGGTACATAAACAATGAATTCTGGTACACTGAAAAGAAATTTAAAAATTAAAATAAAATTAAAAAATAACTATGTTTACTATAATGAAGGTTATAAAGATACAATTGAGAATTTCCACACAGCTGGAAACTATGAGAAAAGACATAGAGCATTTTTAAAAACACAGAAATTCTAGAAATTAGAAATACAATTAATGAAACGATTGGTTGAACAATAAGATAAATGAAGAGAAAATTAGAAAATAATATATAAATCAGAAGAAACAATTTAGACGTACAAAGAAACAAACAAACAAAAAAAAAAAGATAAATGCAGAACAAAGGGTAAGGGGCATAGAGAATAGAATGAGAAGTTATAAACCAGGTATAAAACCCAGCCCCAGAAAAAGAGGGACGAGAGCATGGGGCAGAAGTAATACTTGAACAACCATTGGTAATATTCTAAAACTGAACATTCTAAGACACAGTTCAAGAAACCTACAAATCCAAGGGGTGAAATAAAAAGAAATTTTTGAGTAGACACATCTTAGCAAAAACTTATTATAATCAAGAACAGATTGTCTGTGAGACAGCAGAAGAAAAAAGATTACCTCAAAAGAAGCAATAATTACACTGAGAATTGACTTCTCAAAAAAAAAAAATCAGTGAAAGCCAGATATAGTGATATTTGTAAACTACTGAAAGAAAATAAGTATTAATTTATATTCCTAATGAAGGAAAAATAGAAACATTTTTGGATAAATAAGAACTAAGAAAATTCATTACCAGAAGACCAATATTAAGATAAATAAATAAGCTCATTCTTTAGGTGAGAGAAAATGAAACCAAATGAAAAATAAAAGATGAAAAAAGAAGAAATAGCAAATAACATGATAACTTTAGATGTAGATACATTTGATTGTTGTTTATGTAAAATAATTAAAATTAAAAACAAAAGTAGCATTTAATTTGGAGGCAGTAAATATCATTAAAATGGTCTAAGATATTATATTTTGGGGAGAGCAGGTTAAAAGTAACAATTAACATCAGACTTTGATGACTCAAGAATGCATGTTGAAACCCTAGGATACAACTGAAGAGTACATAAATTCTAAGCTAATGGATGAGGGAAATGGAAACAATTTAAAAGTATCAATCCAAAAGAAGGAGAAAAGAAACATAGGACAATTAGGACAGATAAGCACATAATAGATGGGAGATTTAAATCCAAGTAGATCACAAATTATACTAATATAAATGTTAAATGTTTCAATTAAAATGCAGATTATTGGACTCGTTTAAAAAAAGGGGGGGAGGGATGCCTGGGTGGCTCAGTGGGTTAAAGCCTCTGCCTTGGGCTCAGGTCATGATCCCAGGGCCCTGGGATGGAGCCCCATATCAGGCTCTCTGCTCAGCAGGGAGCCTGCTTCCCCCTTCCTCTCTCTGCCTGTCTCTCTGCCTACTTGTGATCTCTTAAAAAACAAAACAAACAAACAAACCTACATGCTATATATAAGACACATGTCTCAACAGAGGGATGAAGAAAAAAAGTTAACGGATGAAAAGGATTGATTTTGCAAACAGTAACAAAAAATGTTGAGCTATGGTAGTGCCCAGTTAGGTAGATTTAAAGGCAAAACCATAAAGAGGTAAAGAGGGACATTTTTGTTGATCAACAACTATATACCGGTGAGATGGCTAAAATTAAGGAGTGAAGCAAAGGAGAATATGGCACAACAATTCTCATGCATCCCAAATAGGAGTATGAATAAGCACATTTGGAAGACATTCTAGTATTATGCATTAAAGATTAAGAGGTCCAAACCTATTATGGACTACATATTCATATGTTGAAACCCTAACCCCAATGGGATGGTATTAGGAGGTGGAGCCTTTGGGAGAGAAAAAGGTCCTGAGGTTGGAGGCTTCACGATGAGATTAGTGCCCCTTATAAAAAGAGACACAAGAGAGCTTGCTTCCTCTCTCTGCTCTCTATTATGTGAGGACACAACAAAGAGATGGTCATCTGCAACCCATGAAGAGGGCCCTTACCAGGACCTTCATCTGGGGCTTCCCAGCCTCCAGAAATATGAGAATAAATATTTGCCATTTAAGCTACTCAGTCTCTGGTAATTTATTATAGTGGCTCAAACTGATTAAGACAATACCCTATGACCCAACAAAATCCATTCAATGATATAGAAAATTATATATGTATGCATCAGGATCCATATACAAGAATGTTTATAGTAGCACTACTCATAGATTCCCAAAACTGGGAGCTCCCAAATTTTTATGAACATTAGGACAAATAAATAAATTGAAAATACTCATACAATGGAGTAGTATAAAACATTTAAGATGAATAAATTACGTTACAAACAACATGAAAAAGATGTTTCACAAATACTTTACAAATACTACTTTTAGCAAAAGGTGCCAGACAACGTAAGAATGCATGATTCCCTTTGAAAAGTAATCATTACTAAGTTATAGCATTTAGAAATATATATGTGGTTAAAACTCTAAAGAAAAACAAATAAGTGGCCCTATAAATTAGGATAGTGATAATCTTTGTGAAGAAAAATATAGGAGTTATTAACTAGAAGGGAGGATAAGGGACTTTTGAGATGCTGGCAATGTTCTATTTCTTGACCTTGGTGGTAGTTTTACAGATAATCACTTTGTAATAATGCATTGAGTTGTACACTTTAGCCTGTTTTGCATTTTATTCTGTTTGTGTATGTGTGTTTTGTTGTTTTTTAAAATGTTCGAGGGGCACCTGGGTAGCAAAGTCAGTTAAGTGACCAACTCTTGGTTTCAGCTCAGGTTGTGATCTCAGGGTCATGAGATCAAGCCCGGCACTGGGCTCTGTGCTCTGAACGGAGTCTGCTTAAGACTCTCTTTCACTCTCCCCTCTGCCTCCCCTCCCCAAAATAAATAAACAAATAAAGCTTTAAAATGTTTGAAATAAACATATAAATAAAAGCCCTCTGTGACATTTGTACTTTACCTGATATGATCTGGAGAGTAGTAGATTGGTCAATTAAATTGGTTCATTAATCTAGGAATCATTTAAATAATGATGCCGCCATACCTAGAACATTTAATTTTCAGTTAAAATTTATATAATTCTACTCCTAGGTGTTTATCCAAAATAAGTGAAAACATACATCCACAGAAACACTTGCATTAGAACATTCATAGCCACTTTATTTCTAAGAGCTCCAGAATGGAAATAACATGAATGTGTACCACTGCAATTTTCAATATATCTATATGATACACTGACATACAATTTGTGTTATATCTATACAAAAAATACTTTTCTGCAGTATAAATGAGTGCACAACTGATTTACCCAACTATGTGAATGAAACCAGTGATGTGCTGATCATTGGCTCTTTGGGGTAGGGAAAACCCTGATTTGTAGGGTTTGCCAATTTCTATGATGTAAATGTTCCCAATGCAATACTCCCAGTTCAGCTTGAAGTCACTGAATGCGGAGTTGGGAAGAGATACACTCACATGACTTTTAGAACTGGTTTGAGCGGGTGCTAGTACACCACAGGGAAGTCTCTCAGACATTATGCTGAGCAAAAGAAGGCCACACACACAAAAGTACACATTATATGACTTCATTTATATGAAGTTTTAGAAAAATAGTAAAGAAAATCAGAAAAAATGGTAAAGAAAATCAGAAAAGCGGTCACATTTAGGGAACTGGGGTATGCAATTCCCTGGCAAGGGGCATGAGGAAATTTTCTGAGAAGACATAATTGCTCTGTATTGTGATAGGGTCATGTATCCCACAGGTATAGCTACTGGTCAAAATCATACAGTTAAGGTTTGTGCATTTCCAAGTACGTAAATTTTACCTCAAGCAAAAAGGAACCATAGAAAAATAATGAGAGTAACAAAGCTGGAGGAATGAGTGGAAGTATTAATAACAGTACAGGAAAGGCAGAAAGTTGGTAATTATTGAAGTGAGGTGATGAGTATGGAAGTTCATTATATTATTCTATTTATCTTGTATGTGTTTAATTTCTTCTGCATAAAAAGCTTAAAATAACACATTCATAGATGAACAAAGATCCACCAATTTTTCCAATGTACTACTGTGGCTTTTTCATAGGTCAAGGGTTCTCTAGTTTCGCTTTGTGTTTGTTACAGAAAATAACCCGTATATTTCAAGTTATTCCGCCTTTCAAGTAGGAAGACAAAGACACACATAAAGCCATCATTATGCAGAATTATAGATTGTTATGATTTTTCCTATATAGTTCTCCTCTTTAACAGTTGTCTTATCCATACCTAATTGGGTGGATTTTTTTCAGCTAACTAAATGTATTGTGCTTTTCCATAACATTAAATTTAGTTGCCATAAAAAACCAATAAGCTTCTTTCTTTTTGCATTCACATTTTATCAATTTATGATTTTTAAAGTATGATATTAAAATAATAATATACCTGGCATACATAGGTTTGGGAACAAAGTCAAATTTGACTAACTAACCCATCATAAGCAAGCAATAACTCAACTGATGTATAGGGGTTCCAAGATGCACAAGAAAATCCCAACCACATCCCGGGCTTACTGGACAAGCTGACACTCCCCATCCCCTCTGTTAAATACATAGATCAATGCCCATGGCTGTAGATTCCTAGACTGTTTCACAGAAGTCTATTAACACCTAATTTAACTCATTAATATACTCTTGATATACTTCACTATAGCCAACTAAAATGTGTATCATATTGTCTGTTGGAGAATGCACTTTAAGTACCCACTTACACACATTTCAGCCTTCTGATAGTAGTAGTTATACGTAGCAATGATAGCTGAGGTCAGGTAACTTATAAACTGAGTACCTTTGCATGAGTCATGCCACCAAACTCCTCCAACAGTTGAGGAAGGCCAGACACAAAGGAGTACATACCTTATGATTTAAGTAACATAAAGTTCTAGAAAGCAAATACAAAATTTAAAAAAAAATCAGAAGAGTGATCATCTAGTCTACAGAGAAGAGGAATGAAATGAATTTTAAACAGTATATGTTAAAGACCATTTACCCTGGAAACAAGGACTTCAGACCAACAATCTTATTTTACACTTACAAGAATGGTAGAAAAGAGAAAAGAAAACTGGGCACAGCTCTGTCTATTTATCTGTTTATCTAGCCTGAACTCACCTTAGACAAAAGGTTGTTGTCTATTGTGTTGTTTTACTTCCTGGAGGGGAAGTTAGAACATGAATAAAGAATGATTTTTTTGTTCCAGAAGAGACTATGGTCAGATATACTCTGACCAATGAATATCCTTCAGTGGCTAACAATGGGCCTTCCTTTAGTCCTTTGAAAGTCAAGAGAAAGGAGAGAATAACTCCCTGACTGACAGCCAGAGAGGAGCTCTGAACACCTGTGCAGGCCCGCCCCAGGGTCCACAGTTCCAAGGTGCACCTTTTGGAAAATCTAGGTAATCTGGCCCTCTCCATCTCTTTACAGGTTAACAATATTTAATTTTGTAATAATAATAATAATAATAATAGCAACTCTTTATAGAACTTTTAATTTGCCCAGGGAATAATCACTTTTTATACATATTCTCTTATGTAAAAAGTGAATAATCACTTTTTATACATATTCAGGATTCTTTGCAACAATCCTGTATGGGAGACTCAACTATTGCCCACATTTTTAAAAACGGAAAAATGAGACTCAGAAAGCTTGAATAACTATCCCAAGATTGCTAGCTAAACAAGAAGAAGAACCCAGATTCCCAGCCATGCAATCTGACTCGAGTGTACGTCCAAATTAGCCACTGACAAGTTAAATGACTAACACACTATAGGGAGCTGGGGGAAATGGCAGCAGAGTACTCTCCTTCCTGATACTTACTATTAGCCAGCAAGCTAAAAGATGCAGCGGATGAATTTTGGCCCAAATCTGCCCAGTGAGCCAATGTCTCTAAAAGATGATGAAAACAGAAATGATGTGATTAGTATCCTGAAAAACTAGCAGAGATCTTTTTAAATCATAGGATTCAAAATCAAGAAGATCAACAAGAGCTCTGCATTTTCTTTAGGCAAAAGGGAAAGGAAGAATAAGAGGGGAGGCCTAATTTTTAAAGGACATTTTCCTGTATTTTAGAACATTATCATTTTTGCTCTAGGTTTCAAGAGGAAAGAAGAGTAATGGGTACCATTTCATATCCTTGTAATTTATATCAGACATGAATTATCCAAATCTAAATGCTTCCTATAGTATATTTGATCAGTTTATTTTACTATTTTGATGTTTTCACTTTGCCCAAATTCAGACACATTCGTTTCCTGTACCTGCAGACAAAGGAACTATTACTAGAGGCAAAACACATATGCATGCATGTGACTGTTTATACAGATAGAGGATAAATATATATATCTATCTTATCAAAATACAGACTTCTGACAAGTCAGAAAGAACAGACCATACTAAAACAATCACCATCAAACAATGTCCAATGACCTCTAGGTTAAATAGGAAGAAAAAAGATTTCTTTGTAAAAAGAAACTTCTTGTTTATTACCTTGAGATTTTTTTTCCCCAAGATCCAGTACCAAAATATTGTAAAAGAATAATGGCATGATCAGCCAGATGACCTTGAGCAAGTCACTAAAATTCTTTTTATCTTAGAACAGAGAGCTGAGGTCAAGGCTCCAACTCTGAGTTCTCCTTGAGCCCTGATTTTATGTAGGTCTCTGTTGCAGCATGGTGGGGGTAAGCCTTCAATGAAAGAAATGTTCCACGTGTTCATTCTACCTCCTTATGCTGTTTCCCCATTCTGCAGGGAGGCACCTACAAAATGGTGGCAGTTGAACTAAGTGAGGCAGTTGACATCTCTTATAGTCTGCCTCTAGTGTTGCATCTGAGTTTTGAAAAGTCATCAGACATTAGAGGTATGTATTCCAAAGCCCTGTGAAACTCAAACTGTTTGATAAATCTTGTAAAAAAATAAAAAAACAAAAAACAAAAAAACCTAGGTTGAGTCGCAATAGGAAAACGTGTCTGGGTAACACTTATGGGAAGCTCCAGCTGATTGGGAATGAATGGGCTCCGTGCAGAGCAACAGCTGCAACAACACAGGGCTAGCCTGCGTAGATGGAGGCGTACAGAACAAGCTGAGCTGGGGCTTGGTATTTCCCGAAATGAAATCCAAGAAGTATTTAGATTGACCTTCTCTCTCTCAGCACAGCTGACCCTTAAGAAATAAGAGATGACACATCCCAAAGCACACTAAACTTTTACAACAGCAGCTCAAAAAAAGAGTTGGAAAATGCATGGGAGTGCTCCTGCAATGTTGGCAGAATAAACTGGTTGATCTGACTGCCTTCTGTTTGGGGAATAAACAAAGAGATTATTTAAGAATCATATATGCTGGGGCTGCTGTGGAATGCAGTTTCCAGAAAACAGATGTATCTGTTGATTATAATCAGGCTTCCTACACTGCAGGACTCACTTTTCCACAGCAGTCAGGATTATAATGACATAAAACAGAATGCCATGAACTTGTATTTAGAAAAGCTGATCTAAGAAAAACACAGCGGGGAGAAAGATTGAAGTGTTTGGAAAAAGGTACATAAGCAGGTACAATATGGATGGGGAACTGTATTATTTTCCGATGACAGCCTCCTCAATGGTGTTTTCCAGAAAACTGCAGAAAAAATTTTCTTAGCAGGGAAATCATGGAAGTAAGTGGAGTCACCTCCTGGGTAGGTGTATAAAGAACACCTTAAAAGGTATCTTTAGAGTAGGTTTCACATGTGGAAAGTGAGGCCATTATGAGCTATAGCCCCTCAGGTTATCCACTTCCATCTGGCCTAATAGGATGGAATTTTGTGAGGTAGAATAGATTGGCCCCTAGAATACCTGTCCTAGAAATAAGCCTCCTCTTCAAGCTGTGACTGTGTCAAGTCACTTAGCCCTTGCTTCGCTTTGTTGGATCCTCATAACATACACCTAAAGTATTTTGTAAAAACTATGCCTCACTTTCACAAACATAAAAGAAATAAGAGCAGTCCTAAGGACAACCTGGCAGGAAGTGCTGGGAAATAAAATAATCCACAATGATTCAGTTGGGAGGGAGCTTAGAAGTCATTTAGGCTCTTAGCTTCCATATGCTGGCTCGAGCCCTGTGTTCTTTCCAAAGTAGTAATCAAAGAAAATAGAGATCAGAGATAGTGCTGATTCTATGTTACATACAGAATGTCTATAGACATAATGACTTTAGTAAACCATCTTACACTGAATACAACATCACAAATAAAGGAATGGCAAAACTCAGAGTTGTCTGTAATTCTCTTCTCCCATTTTCCTAATTCCACTCCTGTAAGTCTTTTGGCCCCAATAGCTATAACTGCCCTTATCAAGGCTAATGGTCATGTTGCCAAATCATGTGACTCAGGTCTCAATCTTCATCTTACCTGACCTCTGAACAGTATCTGGCAGAGCTGATCATCCCCTCCCTCTTGAAACTCATTCATCACTTAGATTGGGACCATCACACTCTCTTACTACTACTCTCATTCTTGGCTAATCCTTCCTACCATCCTTCATCCTTCTTTATCTAACCTCTAAATATTGAAGTGAATTTGTAGCATCTCTCAGGGTTTATTATCTCAGTAATCCAAGCTTAAGGAAAAACAAAAAGAAAATCATGAATTATATGGAAATTGGGTGCACCGAGGAAAGCATTTCTTAGTGGCGGGTCCTCTCAGTGGCTGCACTGTTTCCAGTCAGGGGCAGACTCTACTCCCTCCAGGCTCCAGGAAAACAGCCTGCTCTCATGCCCTTGTTACTTCTGCAACACAGAAAGCAGAGCAAACTCCTCTGTGGGGCCCTTTGTCTTATTCGCATGCTGACTCATGATGACAGGGTGACCATATAGTCTGAAAACATAGGCATATGTCAGCCATCCCGAAGTGACTACATAATGCCTATTGCTGATAGATTAGGAGAAAGTCCTCCAGAGAGCTGGTGCCAGAGTGGTAGGGGTGAATGCCTGTACAGAGACTGATGGAAAGGCTGTGTCACACACCATGCTCCTTGCAGTTCTGCACAGCACATTACACTGTATGTTGTGAAGGAGAGATGACACATACTACATATTGTAGATACAGAGATGAACATACTATGTATCATAAGGTAATATCCGCAAACTACTAATCATGTGTATTCTCCTGTTTCCACGATTTTACTGTATGCTACAGACTGAATGTTTGTGTCCCCCAAATCCATATGTTGAAATCCTAATCCCCAATTTAGAGATGAGGGCTTTGGGTGATCAGGTTATGAGCGGAGCCCTCATGGACAAGATTAGTGCCCTTAAGAAAGAGGTCCTTTGTTCTTTCCACCATATGAAGATATAGCAAAAAAACAAAAACAAAAACAAAAACCAGCCAGCTATAAACTTGAAGTGAGCTCTTACCAAACACTGATCTGCCAGAACCTTGATTTTGGACTTCCCGGCCCCCAGAACTGTGAGAAATAAATTTCTGTTGTTTATAAGCCACCCAGCCTATGGTATTTTGTTATAATAGCCCACACAGATTAAGACACTAGAGAATCTACTCCCATTGAGCAAGGCAATAAATGTGTCCTGACTTGTTCTGGTCCTCTAATTCAAACATTTATTGACAATATGAGCAGAGGTCCTTTGCTCCTGAAAAACAAAGGAGTTTTTGACCTCTACACAACTAACTGCCCAGATAATGAACAAGGAAATTAATACTCACATAGTCCTGGCTGTACACTAGGCATAGCCCTGGAGACTTTCACACACCCACTCCATTTAACCCTTATGAACTCATAGGCAGAGATAGCACTTAATCCTCATTACAACCCCATGAAG
Source organism: Taxidea taxus jeffersonii (assembly GCA_003697995.1). Taxonomy (NCBI): domain Eukaryota; kingdom Metazoa; phylum Chordata; class Mammalia; order Carnivora; family Mustelidae; genus Taxidea; species Taxidea taxus. The sequence goes on along the minus strand of ML106720.1, from coordinate 19,864 downwards.
GGGATCCTAACACCTTTCCGGCTCCAACAGGCTAGGGAACTGGGATTTAAACTAATTTCCTCTGCCTTAAACTCATTATTGCTGCTACATGCCACATCATTTATTCCATTTTTATAAATGAGTAAGTGGGGATCTTAAGAGGTTGAAAATTTGCCTAAAATTACATGGCAAGACTGAAATTCAATCCTGGATCTTTCTGATTTGAGAGTCCCATGTTCTTTCTGCTATATGGCAGAACAGTTTATATATATATTCAATATATATATTCAAGATTGAGGACAAAGAAAAAAGATAGAATAAATCAAAAGGGAATATGGGGTCTAAGTCCTTATGCCAAACAAAAATGAGTTTGATATGTTAAAAAAAAAAGTGAAAAGACTTCAGACATTCATTATTCTGTATCTCTATGACCTTGAGTAATTGAGTTGGAACCAACCAGAATTAGGACCAAATTAATGTTGAATTCACTGCAATTGTTTCAGAATATAGGAGCACAGTGTTAATGAGGTCCAGATAAGAACTTCAGACTATCTAACTGTTCTGTTTTACAACCCAAACTGCAAAGTTGACCCTACACAGTCAACTCAGAAACTCATCCTGTTGGTCACAGGTAGGACCCAGGTGGAGAGCTCAAGTCAATATTTTGTTCAAAATTCAAGGACACGTCCCATAGCTGGTTCATCAGAGCCACTAGTTTCATATTATATTCAAAGGAGAGCTTCCTATATGGGGCAGAGGAACAAACAACATGCACATCACCTGTGGATTTTATCAGACGCAAAGCTCTTGGGTGTGCAATAGCATTGTCAGAGCCTATGGAGAAGACATACTGCTCTGTGCTACCCTCCTACTACCTTCTGGCCACAGAGCTCCCTGAGATGTGAACTTGATCCTGCTGGAGACATACAACAGGAGAACTGGGCCACTGAACCATAATATTTACAGCAGCACTAAAAACGATTGGTTCTTTGCTTCAAAAATAGTAAGAGTTCACCCAAATTTCCTAAGATTTGTAATTTTTTTAATGATAAGTTATTTCAGAGAAGTACTTGTTTAAAAAAAGGAAAAAAGAGCTAAGGTTTTAAGTCTAGCAGAGCCTCCATGAGATTGTTCTTTCTTGAACTCTACACTATTTAATGGAAAGAGGTCAAAAGATGAGTGTTGTCAGAGAATGCAGGGTAGAGTGAGGTACACAGATTTATTTTTAATGTTCACAAAAATCACAAGTGACATTTTTCAGCAAATTACAACAGAGTGCAGCAAATATTATACAAGACTGCTTTCCTTCTAGGGAGGGGAGTTTAGAAAGTAATTCAGCCCTTTGGAAGATTTCATTTGGAGAACAAAAGCACCTCTGTCTGCAGTTGGTTCCAGGTGATTGTGATTATACTGGCTCATTCTTTTGCCCTAAAAAAGGGCTGGTCTCAGAAAGATGACTGGCCCTCTTGGTTAGATTTCTTGGCAGCTGGGCCTAGGAAAAGCCTCGGTACTTTTTCACACCCAGTGCATGTGAGGCCAGCATTTTTTTTTTTTTGAAGTTTTTATTTATTTATTGGCCAGAGAGAGGGAATAAGCAGGGAGAGTGGCAGAGGGAGAAGCAGGCCCCCTGCTGAGCAGAGAGCCTGATGCAGGCTCCATCCAAGGACCCTGAGATCCTAACCTGAGCCAAAGGAAGACACTTAACCAACTGAGCCACCCAGGCGTCCTGAGGCCAGCGTCTTTAATGCTTTCTAAAATTAGTATTAGTTACCTGCTCTGGAAATCAGGTTTGTTTTAGCCCTTAGGTCCTACAGTCTAGTGTACATGGTCATTGCTTCCTGGCTTTCTGTCTTACTGCATATATTTACACATGACCATCAACAGCTAAAAGTTGATCTCTACCTTCTGCAAGGGGTCTGGTTGTCTAGTTCAACATTCCAAATGCTGATGGGAACTGCGCATCCTCAGCTTCTGTCTCTGGCCTCCCTGCCACTGTAGCATGGGTGTATTTAATGCTCGGGCTGTCTTTTCTTACTTTGAGTTGCAATCCCAACAACAATATCTAGTAATGCTGGAAGAAGTCATCATTCTAATGCTGGAAGGAGTCATCATTCTGATAGATTCATAAGAATGAGCTAGTGTGTAAACAAAGGAAAAAAGGCACCACAAATCTTCAATCTGCCTGTAGTTTCACCTAGCCTTGCCTCGAAGTGTCCCAAAGTAGATGGGAAATGTGTCTGTGAACGTCAGACACTGAGTCCAGTTAATTCATTACCTACTTATTAAAGAAACACACTCGATACCTACTAAATATTTCCTGGCCCAGATGTTCCCTGCTGTAATAGAGGTCAGTGGACAAATTTATTTGTGTGTGCAGGCATCATTCAAGGATTGTTGTGTAAGTCCTCACTTTAATTACATAGAAATGATGAAACTAGTCAGGATCATGGTCTGTTGCCTCAGTGTGAAAAGGGTAACCCCTCCTTCTAGAATGTGGAAATCGAAGTTAGCCCCATCACAATTGAATCAAACTGACTACTAGTGCTGAATTATCTGCTTACAAAAAAGTCTTGCTCTTCTAGCCATATGGAGGGAGAAAAGGAATCAACTCCTGGCATCTCAGACACAGCCTTATTCCACTGGGGTATAAGAAAGGTATTCTCTGCAAAGCCACTTGGAGAGGAGAGAGGATGGGCCACAGTGTACTCTGCTCGTTAGGTAACACAGAGCTGGATTGACTGAACGCAAGCATCTCCTACCTGTTTCCAGATGCCCTCCCTTCTCCACTCTGAGTTTTCCACAAAGCTCCTCAGTGTTGTTTATCTGGTCAACAGACACAGAAGGCAATGCTGAGATTAGTACTTCAAAAATAAAACTGGAAACAAAAGAGAGATAAAAATTGGATCTCAGAATTTGTCAATTTGTTCTTCCTTATATACAGGATGTTTTCCCTCTTATGCCATAGTTCTTTGTATCGTGTGACAATAGACCAGCTCCTCAAAGTATTCATTGTTTAGGTAGACAAATGTCATAAACTAACCAGGTAATATGAAATTGGTTTTATTTTTAATATGAATAGACTTTGGCCAGATTTAATTAATAGGTCATCAGTATCTCAAAGTTTTTAAAAGTGTATACAAGACAACTTGCTAGGTAATAAAGGAAATACATTTATTACTTGGGTCATTTACTTTCTGTACAGGACTAATAGGAAAAACTAGAGAATTTTAAGTCACAATTCAATTCTAACTTTGGCTTAATTTATCTTTGGGGTTTAGAGTTAACTTCCCTTAGAGTTTCAACTTCTCCATGAGGATTTAACTGAAAACCCATAATTTGTATTATCATTTGTACTTCCTGTCTCAAAAGCCTCACCTTGAAACTGGGAAAGTTCCCAAGAATAAAACGTCAAAGTCAAGTTGAACTACTTTTCAAAGGCTTTTTGGTGCCCTTTTCTAATCAAGGGACCTTTATTTACCTTGACTCATAGTTCCAAGGGCTTAGAAAAACCTTTGTTGCTAATGCGGCTAAGACGCAATAATTCCTTTTCAAATTGTCTAAATGTTAAATAAATGCCATCCATAATTAACTGAAAATTATCAAATGCCAGATTTGTAGCATTTGATACCTATCTTTGCTTTTCTAAAAAAAAAAAAGTTGGTTGTTCACTCTGGCAAACAGAAAAATAAAAGAGCAATATATCTATTTTTTAAATTTCCAATGAACCTCAGTTATGTAACATAATGACAAGAGTTGTTTCAGTTGATAGTTTTCCTGATACCAAGGAGTTGACCATGTGAGGCTTCAAGAGCTATGAAGGAATGAAGAAATATGTAAAAGATTCTGGAGTTTTTCCTCCTAATTTGCTAAGTGGCCTTAACATCTTTAAGCTTCATTTTCTACATCTATAAAACAGGGGTAATCTATTTTATGTGATACAAAAAGTACATATTATGGAGCGCATAATAAACACTGAATAGAAAATCACAGAGGTGTGTGTGTTCTAGACCATCATCTTCAGATACTACTCAACCTAAGGAGAGAAAACAGCTGTTGCCTATTCTTACGAGGACTGATGCAACAGCAATCAAACAGAAGCACTCTTAACTGTCTCTGTCTTCATTGCTGGCTCCATTTCCCCAGCTCCATTACTCTCCAGCCCCCTGGATGTCCCCACCTGTCACCCAGCAGCCTCTGCCCCACTATCATGACCACTACTATTCCCCACTGTTTCTTTTCCTCCATACCTCTCTCCCCACTTTCATTTCTCCCTTCATTCCTTCTGATTCTTGTTTTCCTTGACTTCTCTGCAGATAGACATCACTACTTAGCATACCCTTTATCTTCTTTTCCTTCTAGTCAGAAAACTGACCAATCACATAGCACATTAGCCTTTTATTCTTCTGCACAATTTCCATGCCAGTTGTTTAAAAGTGTTTTTTTCCCTGCCACAAATTATTCTATTTCTTTCTATTTAGAATGCTTGAAAGTTAAAACAGATCTGATCACTAGTTGCACAAGTTTTTGCTATGTCTCATGCAAAAAGTCATAATCAAAGTCAGCTATCATTTCTCCTTATTCTGCAAGTCTATCTCATGCAAATATTAAAAGCATTGACAACTGCCTTGTTTATTAATAATGATCTACAATACTCATGGAATGTTGTGTGTGTGCCAGGTATTATGATGAGTATTTTATTTGTAATAGCTCATCTACTTCTCACCATAATCCCAAGCGATAATGATGGTGATGGTGGTGGGGGTGATGATGGTGTTGGTGATGGTAATTCCCATTTCATAGAAAAAGAATCTGAGGCTCATCTCTGCCCTTTTCTAGTCTTAAGTGGCTAGGATATAATCACAGAAGAGTCTTGCTTAGAAGTCTCCCTAATACCATATGTTATGTATTTTTTTTTTGTTTGCTGGTAGGATCAAATCAGAGAATTCTCGATTGGGATCCCTGCTTAGAGAAACTCACATGATGCCATTTAAGAAAATGGATATAAAAGAAAACAAAGTCTTTCTTTCCTCACTTATCAGACTATGTCATCCAAGCCCCGCTGAAAGACAACCATTAAAATCCAACTAAATGGTACTAAAAGATTGGGATCATTCCCTGCGTATTTTCAGACCACAATGCTCTGAAGCTAGAACTCAATCACAAGAAGAAATTTGGAAAGAACCCAAATACATGGAGGCTAAAGAGCATCCTACTAAAGAATGAATGGGTCAACCAGGAAATTATAGAAGATTTGAAAAAATTCATGGAAACAAATGATAATGAAAGCACAACTGTTCAAAATCTGTGGGACACAGCAAAGGCAATCCTGAGAGGAAAGTATATAGCCACACAAGCCTTTTTCAAGAAACAAGAAAGGTCTCAAAAACACAACCTAACCCTACACCTAAAGGAGCTGGAGAAAGAACAGCAAAGAAAGCCTAAACCCAGCAGAAGAGAAATAATAAAGATCAGAGCAGAAATCAATGAAATAGAAACCAAAAAAACAGTAGAACAAATCAATGAAACTAGGAGTTGGTTCTTTGAAGGGATTAATAAGATTGATAAACACCTGGCCAGACCAATCAAAAAGAAAAGAGAAATTAATAAAATAATGAATGAAAGAAGAGAGATCACAGCCAACACCAAAGAAATACAAACAATTATAAGAACATATTATGAGCAACTCTACGCCAGCAAATTTGACAATCTGGAAGAAATGGATACATTCCTAGAGATGTATAAACTACCAAAACTAAACCAGGGAAAAATAGAAAACCTGAACAGACCCATAACCAGTAAGAAGATTGAAGCAGTCATCAAAAATCTCCCAACATACAAGAGCCCAGGGCCAGATGGCTTCCCAGGAGAATTCTACCAAACATTTAAAGAAGAATTAATCCCCATTCTCCTAAAACTGTTCCAAAAAACAGAAATGGAAGGAAAACTTCCAAACTCATTTTATGAGGCCAGCATTACCTTGATCCCAAAACCAGACAAAGACCCCATCAAAAAAGAGAATTACAGACCAATATCCTTGATAAACACAGATGCAAAAATTCTCACCAAAATACTAGCCAATAGGATCCAACAGTACATTAAAAGGATTATTCACCACGACCAAGTGGGATTTATTCCAGGGCTGCAAGGTTGGTTCAGTATCCACAAATCAATCAATGTGATACAATACATTAATAAAAGAAAGAACAAGAGCCATATGATACTCTCAATAGATGCTGAAAAAGCATTTAACAAAGTATAGCATCCTTTCTTGATCAAAACTCTTCAAAGTGTAGGGATAGAGTGTACATACCTCAATATCATCAAAACCAAAAAACCCACATGAACATCATTCTCAGTGGAGAAAAACAGAGCTTTTCTACTAAGGTCAGGAATACGGCAGGGATGTCCATTATCACCACTGCTATTCAACATAGTACTAGAAGTCCTAGCCTTAACAATCAGACAACAAAAAGAAGTTAAAGGCATCCAAATTGGCAAAGAAGAAGTCAAACTATCACTCTTTGCAGACGATAGGATACTTTATGTGGAAAACCCAAAAGACTGCACTCCAAATCTGCTAGAACTTGTACAGGAATTCAGTAAAGTGTCAGGTATAAAACCAATGCACAGAAATCAGTTGCATTTCTATACACCAACAACAAGACAGAAGAAAGAGAAATTAAGGAGTCAATACCATTTATAATTGCACCCCAAACCATAAGATACTTAGGAATAAACCTAACCAAAGAGGCAAAGAATCTGTACTCAGAAAACTATAAAGGACTCATGAAAGAAATTGAGGAGGACACAAAAAATGGAAAAATGTTCCATGCTCATGGATGGGAAGAAAAAATATTGTGCAAATGTCTATGCTACCTAAAGCAATCTACACATTTAATATAATCCCTATCAAAATACCATCAATCAATTTTTTCAAAGAAATGGAACAAATAATCCTAAAATTTATATGGAACCAGAAAAGACCCCAAATAGCCAAAGGAATGTTGAAAAAGAAAGCCAAAGTTGGTGGCATCCCAATTCCAGACTTCAAGCTCTTTACGAAGCTGTCATCATCAAGACAGTATGGTACTGGCACAAAAGCAAACACATAGATCAATAGAACAGAACAGAGGGCCCAGAAATAGACCCTCAATTCTATGGCCAACTAATCTTTGACAAAGCAGAAAAGAATGTCCAGTGGAAAAAAGTCTCTTCAACAAATGGTGTTGGGAAAATTGGACAGCACATGAAGAAAAATGAAACTGGACCACTTCCTTATACCACCCACAAAAATAGACTCCAAATGGATGAAAGACTTCAATGTGAGAAAGGAATCCATCCAAATCCTTGAGGAGAACACAGGCAGCAACCTCTTCGACCTCAGCCAGAGCAACTTCTTCCTAGAAATGTTGCCAAAGGCAAGGGAAGCAAGGGCAAAAATGAACTATTGGGACTTCATCAAGATTAAAAGCTTTTGCACAGCAAAGGAAACAGTCAACAAAACCAAAAGACAACTGACAGAATGGGAGAAGATATTTGCAAATGATGTATCAGATAAAGGGCTAGTATCCAAAATCTATAAAGAACTTAAGAAACTCGGGGCACATGGGTGGTTCAGTGGGTTAAAGCCTCTGCCTTCAGCTCAGTTCACAATCCCAGGCTCCTGGGATTGAGCCCCGCATCAGGCTCTCTGCTCAGCAGGGAGTCTGCTTCCCTTCCTC
>ML106720.1:0-12064 GCA_003697995.1 Taxidea taxus jeffersonii | reverse complement strand
GGAAACAAGGGCAAAAATGAACTATTGGGACTTCATCAAGATTAAAAGCTTTTGCACAGCAAAGGAAACAGTCAACAAAACCAAAAGACAACTGACAGAATGGGAGAAGATATTTGCAAATGATGTATCAGATAAAGGGCTAGTATCCAAAATCTATAAAGAACTTAAGAAACTCGGGGCACATGGGTGGTTCAGTGGGTTAAAGCCTCTGCCTTCAGCTCAGTTCACAATCCCAGGCTCCTGGGATTGAGCCCCGCATCAGGCTCTCTGCTCAGCAGGGAGTCTGCTTCCCTTCCTCTCTCCCTGCCTGCCTCTCTGCCTACTTGTGATCTCTGTCAAATAAACAAATAAAATCTTAAAAAAAAAAAAAAAGAACTTAACAAACTCAACACCCAAAGAACAAATAATCTAATCAAGAAATGCTCAGAGGACATGAACAGACATTTCTGCAAAGACATCCAGATGGCCAACAGACACATGAAAAAGTGCTCCACACCACTCGGCATCAGGGAAATACAAATCAAAACCACAATGAGATACCACCTCACACCAGTCAGAATGGCTAAAATGAACAAGTCAGGAAATGACAGATGCTGGCGAGGATGTGGAGAAAGGGGAACCCTCCTACACTGTTGGTGGGAGGCAAGCTGGTGCAGCCACTCTGGAAAACAGCATGGAGATTCCTCAAAAAGTTGAAAATAGAGCTACCCTACAACCCAGCAATTGCAATACTGGGTATTTACCCTAAATATACAAATGTAGTGATCCGAAGGGGCACGTGCACCTGAATGTTTATAGCAGTAATGTCCACAATAGCCAAACTATGGAAAGAACCTAGATGTCCATCAATAGATGAATGGAAAAAGAAGATGTGGTATATATATATACAATGGAATACCACGCAGCCATCAAAATAAATGAAATCTTGCCATTTGCAATGACATGGACAGAACTAGAGGGTATTATGCTGAGCAAAATAAGTCAATCAGAGAAAGACAATTATTATATGATCTCCCTGCTATGTGGAATTTGAGAGGCAGAGTGGGGGCCTTGGGGGGCAGGGAAGGAAAAAATGAAACAAGATGGGATCGGGAGGGAGACAAACCATAAGAGACTCTTAATCTCACAAAACAAACTGAGGGTTGTGGGGTGGGGCGTAGGTAGAGAGTGGTTGGGTTATGGACACTGGGGAGGATATGTGCTATGGTGAGTGCTGTGAAGTGTGTAAGCCTGATGATTCACAGACCTGTACCCCTGGGGCTAATAATACATTATATGTTAACAAACAAAAATCCAACTAAAAATTTATTTTAAAGACCATACCTATGGGTCATAAACCTCTGGAGGGACTTGATTTACTGCAAAGAGTTCTCATATCAGTATATATACCAAGCAGAGTACGTATCTGTTCTTAGAATTTAAAAAGACTAAGTAGAGACTGTTGAGAGGAATAATAATAATGAATTTGAAAGATCTACTGAATTCATAGTCACTTAGTCCCTTTTAACCAGTTTGTATTTTCTCTATCAATGAATGACAAAATAAAGCAATTATGATATAATAATATATTTTACATTTAATGTATTTAGACTAAAAAAGTAGGGATCTGGAAGGGTTTGTATTTGAAATGACTTTGTTGTTTTGAAAGGCAGAATTGTCCCAGCAGCCTGAAATGATGTCAGGATCTCTACATTCTGAGATCTCTGAGATCAGCTCACTGATTTATGGGGATGGTACAGCTCAGCAGTGAAGAATGCTCGTGCAGGAATCATAGCTCTGATACTAATGAACTATGTCATTTTTGGCAATTTATTTAACTTCTCTGTTCCTCAGACCCTCCTCTATAAAATGGATAAAGTAATAATGTCTCCATGTTGTTAGGATTTTTTGAAGTATTATATGTGAGGTTTTAGAACAGTACCAGGCACAGAATAAATTTTCAGTCAATATTTGTTTTCTATTTGGTGCTCTTGGTAGAAACAGACCCAGTCACTTTAAAGACTCACTGAACACTTTGGTTATAAGCAGAGTCTGAGATTTAACTTAGCCCTACTCCCCACCCCTCAATGCTCTTGATTCCTCTTATGGACTTCACTTTTTTCCTTTTTTTTCACGTTCCTCTAATGTTCTATATAATTTATTTAGCTGTTGTGTCTATTGCTTAGTAACTGTCCCTCTCCAATAGACTGTAAGTTCTACATGGGCAAAGATATTTGTTTTTTTCTACTTGCATATCTCAAATACATAGAAGAGTTCTTGCATAAAAGTAATTGCCCAATAAATATCAGTTAAAGTATGAATAAATGTAAGGATAGTTTGTCAAATGTCTTTCCACAAATTTTGCCCATCTTCTACTTTTCTTTAGCCTCACTCCCCTTTCAAACTCTATTTCCAATGGCAATAACAGTAATAAAATGGCCAGTATTTATTGAACACTTCCTGATTTCTAGATACTATGTCCAGAATAAAAAAATGTATTATCTCATTTAATCCTATGAAACAAGTACTATTATTCCTCTTACTTTACAGAAGCTTAAAAAGTTTAAGGCACTTGTCCAAGGTCACACAGCTAGTTTAAATAAGGAACCAGGTTAGAGCTCAGGGAAGTCTTCTGTGGAATCTGATCTCTTAACCATCACACCATGGTCTGTGTATGTGACTCTGGGCATAGTACAGTGCCCTTTTCCATGAATGATGGAACCTAAGTTCAAAGAATAGGATTTCGTCTCATAGAAGATACTTTTTCTACACACATCAAGAGCAAAAATCCCCATAGACTTAGTAAGGGGAAGCTGAGACCAACTATGTTTACTGGCGTGCAAAAATAACATTCTATGGTAATAATATTTCTATCTTCCAGCTCATTTCATTCACTTCATCATTGTGAACAACATGTCCCAGTGCATACTAATCTACCAACCTAACCCAGAGCAATGATAAATTACATCCTGCCATACACAAAGCCTTGAATTTTTAGCAGCATTTACTTCTCAATATTAATTAATTTGAATGATCCACAAAGATTTGACTTTGCAAGGAGTTCCACTGTCTATGTCTTCAAGGTTCTGTAAGATTATGTCTCTGAGCTTTTGGGTAATTAATTCCACTAGTGGTGAAGGAGAAGCCCTAGGGATTTGCAAATGAGACTTGGGATTTGAGCATTTCCTCGTTTCTGTAGCAACAGTGGCTTCAATGACAATCAGTCAGGGCATGGTGTTACCAAACTCTGTCACCTTGTCTAGCTTTGGGCACTTCTAGTTCACTCAAAGCAGAATCATTTAATACATCTGAGAATATGCTCATTTTCCAGGCCTGTATAGGATTCAACAACACAAGGTGGCATATGTTAGGATGGTATCCTAAAGCTCTCAGGCAATGAGACTTAACAAAGAATACACCAGAGAAAAAGTGATGGAATTGAAGTTACAAAGTGAGCATTAAAACAGTTCATGATCAAAACTGTTCCATGGAGACCTACACACAGCTGGGCCCTCTATTTGTTTATGACCGATAGTAGTGCATATATGAGAAGGAATATGATCAGCCCCATTGCTACTCAGCAGGCAGGGGAAGATGGATGGGACTTGAGCCCTACAAGTGTTCTCTCTGCCATTCCTTCTTCTCTTTCTTTTAGTCCAACTGATCATAAATACCCAATCAATGAAATGTGGCCTTTTAGGAGTTAGTTCTTCTGTTATGCCTTATCTATCCTATTAGAGAATCAAACTCATTTCAAGGGTAACTCTCTTGATTATTACCAAAAACAAACAAACAAACAGATGAAAACACAAATTCATATGAATGAAAGCTGGAATTAGAAGAACAAACTGATACTGCTTAGTGAAAGTTGACCAAAAACTGCTATTTAACATCTACTACAGTAGCTTAAATGATCTACATCAGAAAAATAACTTAATTTTTCTGAGAAGCAGGATGGTTAAATAAAGAAAAATTTCATCAGTCTGATATACTTCAGTACTTATTTCAACTAGAGCTATATGAAATGGCAAGACAGGGGAGCTGCTTTTAGTCATTTAGGGGAAGCCAATACTTTTCTCCTGTGCACCCAAATATGCATGCACTTCCTTTCTTGATAAAAATTCTCAACAAAATAGGGATAGATGGAACATACCTCAATGTCATACAGGTCATATATGAAAGACCCATAGCTAACATCACTCTCAATGGGGAAAAACAAAGAGCCTTTCCCCTAAGGTCAGGAAGAAGACAGGGATGTCCACTCTCACCATTACTATTTAACATAGTACTGGAAATCTTAGCCTCAGCAATGAGACAATAAAAAGAAATAAAAGGCATCCAAATCTGCTATGAAGAAGTCAAACTTCCACTATTTGCAGATGACATGATACTCTATGTAGAAAACCTGAAAGAGGGGCACATGGGTGGCTCAGTGGGTTAAAGCCTCTGCCTTTGGCTCAGGTCATGATCTCAGGATCCTGGGATCGAGCCCCGCATTGGGCTCTCTGCTCAGCAAGGAGCCTGCTTCCTCCTCTCTCTCTGCCTGCCTTTCTGCCTACTTGTGATCTCTGTCTGTCAAACAAATAAATAAAATATATTTAAAAAAAAAAAAGAAAACCTGAAAGATTACACCAAAAAATTGCTAGAACTAGTACACAAATTCAGCAAATATACAGAATATAAGATCAATGTGCAGAAATCTGTTGCATTTCTATACACCAGTAGAAAAGCAGCAGAAAAAGAAATCAAGGAATTGATCCCATTTGCAATTATACCAAAACCAATAAGATTCCTACCTAGGAAGAAACGTAACTAAAGAGGTAAAAGAGCTGTACTCTGAAAACTATAGAACACTTATGAAAGAAATTGAAGAGGACACAAAGAAATGGAAAAGTGTTCCATGCTCATATACTGGAAGAACAAACATTGTTAAAATGTCTATACTACCCAAAGTAATCTATATATTTAATGCAATCCCTATCAAAATACCACCACTATTTTTTACAGAGCTAGAACAACAATCTTAAAATTTGTGTGGAAACACAAAAGACCTTAAATAGCCAGAGCAATCTTGAAAGAGAAAAACAAAACCAGAGGCATTATATTTCCAGATTTCAAGCTATATTACAAAGCTGTAATCATCAAAACAGTATGGTATTGGCACAAAAACAGACACATAGGTCAATGAAACAGAATAGAGAACCCAGAAATGGGCCCAAAACTATACAGTCAACTAATCTCCAACAAAGCAGGAAAGAATATCCAATGGAAGAAAGACAGTCTCTTCAATAAATGGTGTTGGGAAAACTGGGCCGTGATAGGCAAAAGAATTAAACTGGACCACTTTCTTATACTATATACAAAAATAAATTCAAAATGGATGAAACACCTAAAAGTGAGATAGGAAACCATCAAAATCCTAGAGGAGAACACAGTCAGAAACGTCTTTGACCTTGGCTGCAGCAACTTTTCTTACCAGATATGTCTCCAGAGGCAAGGGAAACAAAAGCAAAAATGAACTATTGGGACTTCATCAAGATAAAATCTTTTGCACAACAAAGGAAACAATCAACAAAACCAAAAGGCAGCCTACAGAATGGGAGAAGATAATTACAAACAACATATCTGATAAAGGGTTAGTATCCAAAATCTATAATGAATTTATAAAACTCCACACCCAAAAACCATATCATCCAGTTAAGAAATGGGCAGAAGATATGAATAGACAATTTTCCAAAGAAGGCATGCAGATGGCTAACAGACACGTAAAAAGATGCTCAACATCACTCATCATCAGGGAAATACAAATCAAAACCACAATGAGATACAACTTCACACCTGTCAGAATGGCTAAAATTAACAAAACAAGAAACAACAGGTGTTGGCAAGGATGCAGGGAAAGGGGAATCCTCTTGCACTATTGGTGGGAATGCAAACTAGTGCAGCCACTTGAGAACTCTATGGAGGTTTTCAAAATGTTAAAAATAAAACTGCCCTCTTGACCCAGCAATTGCATTACTAGGTATTTATCCAAAGGATAAAAAAAATACAGATTTGTAGGGGTACATGAACTCTAATGTTTGTAGCAGCATTATCAACAATGCCAAACTGTGGAGAGAACCCAAATGTTCACTGACTGATGAATGGATAAAGAAGATGTGGTATTCAGTGTAAAATACTCGGTAAAAGTGTAAAAGACATCTTGCCATTTGCAACAATGTGGATGGAACTAGAATGTATTGTGCTAAGTGAAATATGTCAGTCACAGAAAGACAAATACCCTAGGATCTCACTCATATGTGGAATTTAAGAAAGAAAACAAATGAACATATGGGAAAGGGGAAAAAAGGAGAGAGGGAAATAAACCATAAGAGACACTTAACAATAGAGAACAAACAGGTATGCTGATGGGAGGTGGGTGGGGGATGGACTAGATGGGTGATGGGTATTAAAGAGGGTACTTGTTGTGATGAGCACTGAGTGTTGTATGTAAGTGATCTATCACTGAAGTCTACTCCAGAAACCAATATTGCACTGTATGTTAACTAAAATTTAAATTAAAAAAAAATAAAAATGCAATTACCTTAGCTAAGATGGGTGGTAAACATTGGATGGATAGATGGATTAATTTATTCAGTAGATATTTATTGAGGACTTATTATGTTCTACGTGCTAGGAGACACAAAAATGATGAAAAACAGATAAAAATCTCTGACTTATGGAGCATACATTCTAGTAGGTTAATTGATAGATGACTGAATAAATTCTAAATGGGTAAGAGAGCTCCTAAGTCCCTGTTAAATTGCTTCAGAGGCTACAAGATTGTGCATTTATCAGAACAGACCCATAAGAATTAGTATCTCCAGACTATAGGATTACTGCTGGCATTGATATCAAACTGCTCTTTACACTGATGAATGCTGCATCCCATAGATGAAGTTCAAGGTTAAAGCTAAGAGAAAATGTCAGCAAAGGACATTTTCTCTTTCTGTGTGGGTACTAACAGATGTATCTAAAAAGTACCATGTGTGCTCTGTGCTGAAATGTGACAGAAAAGCAGAAGACTGGTATTGGTCATCTACTTATGAGAATACACTTGGATTTCCCTTACTATAAACAAGCAAAAGGAAATGAAATTATTCATGAATGGAGATATGGCACTGTCACTCTCATTTCTAAAAGAAATTAAGCCTGCCTAGGAAAACATCTGAGGTGATTTTTTTTTCCCACTAAAATTTATAGTACAGCCAAAAAAAACAGTGGACAAGACTTTTAAGTACTAATATTTATCATTATTGTATGTATATTTTAATGAAAAAACTAAAGAAAGAATAAATTTCCTCCCTAAATCTGTATTCCATCCTTGAGATTCTTCAAGTAAAGAAAAACTGAATGTGTAAATCCTTTAGGACAGAACCTAATGTGGAACCAGAGGAAGTAAAGCATAGGGGTTCCTGGTTAGGAGATGAAGCTGAGTTTGCTGATAGTATCATGGTGGAATTATCCTGGGCTAGCTATTATCTTCAAGTTTTCAAGTCCTAAAACTTAATTTTTATCATGGTACACAGAGATGTCCAGACCTTTAGAGGTCCATTTACCCACTGACCAAACTGACAAGATTATGACGTACAAACCATAATGCCAATTTATGAATTTATACTGGATATTATCTCCTGGTTGGAGTTTATGCCTTCTGATGTGAATGAATACCTAGACCTCCAAATTATCCTTCAAAAGGCTTAAATTAAAACCAAGGAAGTTACATAGTCTCAAGACAGGAGAGATCTGCCAGAAGCTACGTGATTAGGATATGGGTGAGACTAGGGTTAGGTTCCAGATTTACTAGTGACTTTGGCAAGTTCATTAATGCTGATTTTCCTCTTCTGAATATGGGAATAAAGGGAAAAAAGGACAACCCACTTAAAGCACTAAGCACAACAATTAGCACATGGGAAACATTCAATAAATCTTTAGCATTATTTATATTCCTTTCCAAAAAATTGATATTGCTTTCCTGGGATAAAAATCTATCTTAATAGAGTTGTTGTCAGAATTAATTAAGATGTTCCAACAATATTAACTATTGTTGTTTCTAGCTAAAGAAATAGGTCTTATAGCCTTTGCCTGAATAGTAGTGCTTGACAAACATTAAAACTTCCCACTGTCAAGAGTGCTTTCATAAAATACCATCAAACACCCTAGATCATGACAAGTGAATTATAATCCAGCTGAATGGGGGCTACAGGTTCCTTTTCCATCAGTCACATTCCAGGCACGCCTTTCTGTGACTGGCAGCATTCTCTGGACTCGGGGGTTTCCTAAATCTCTCTCAGAAGTTAATCTGACAGGCATGTTAAATTTATCCATTACATGACTATTTCTACGAGTTTAGCCTCAGAACAACAGGTGAGTTTTCCCCAACCATGGTACTAAATCCACTGATTTTCAAAAGATGAAGGAACATATATGCATCCAGATCACTTGAGCAGCTGGTTAAAAAAGCAGATTCCTGGAATCATTAAAATGATGATTATCTTGAGCAGGGTGGGGTGGAGTTGGCCTGGGGAGGGATATCAGCAAACATTCTGGGGTGTTGGAACATTCCACAGCTTTATCTAGGCGGTGGCCACACAGATGTACACATATATAAAAATGGAGTGGATTGGAGGACTTCCGGCTTTCAGTTTCCCATGTAAGGAGCTTGGCAGTTGCCACTCATCGTAACAACAAATAAAAAGCTGAACAGACTGAAAAATCAACAATTCTTCTTGGATTCATGAGAAGGAAGGACCCAGCAAACTATTGCCCTCAACACTGGAGAGACAGACAGGAATACAATGAGACTCAGAAGTGGGAGCCATCTGAGTATGATGATGCCTTTTAGATAACACCAAAGACAAGATCCATGCAAGAAATAACTGATACACAGGACTTCATTAAAATTAACAGCTTCTAGGGATGCCTGGGTGGCTCAGTTGGTTAAGTGTCTGCCTTTGACTCAGGTCATGATTCCAGAGTCCTGGGATGGAGTCCACACTGGGCTCCTTGTTCAGTGGGGAGCTTGCTTCTCCCTCTGCTTGTTCTGCCTGTTGCTCTTCCTGCTTATGCTCTCTCTCTCTGACAAATAAATGAATAAAATCTTTAAAAGAATAACAACTTTTATGAAAAACAATATCAAGAGAATTAGAAAAGAAGCCACAAACTAGGAGAACATACTCTCAAAAATACTTCTGAATTTAAAGGACTGTTATTGAAATATACAATGAACTATTTTTTTAATTTTTTTAAAATTTTTATTAACATATAATGTATTATTAGCTCCAGGGGTACAGGTCTGTGAGTCGCCAGGTTTACACACTTCATAGCACTTACCATAGCACATATCCTCCCCAAAGTCCATAACCCCACCACCTTCTCCCCCCCATCCCTGGCAACCTTCAGTTTGTTTTATGACATTAAGAGTCTCTTATGGTTTGTCTTCCTCCCGATCCCATCTTGTTTCATTTATTCTTTTCCTACCCCCAACCCCCCCCCACATTGCATCTCCCTTTCCTCATATCAGGGAGATCATATGATAGTTGTCTTTCTCCGATTGGCTTATTTTGCTAAGCATAATACCTTCTAGTTCCACCCACATCTTTGCAAATGGCAAGATTTCATTTCTTTTGATGGCTGCGTAGTATTCCATGAAATATACAATGAACTCTTAAAACCCAGTAGTAAGGAAAAAAAATCCAGTTAAAAAATGGGTCAAACACCTTAAAAGAGAGCTCATCAAAGAAGATAGACAGATGGCAAAAAGCATGTGAAAAGATGTTCCACATCCCCTTGCATTGCAGGGGAATGCAAATTAAAACAATAATGAGATACCAGTACCCACCTATTAGAATGGCCAAAATCCAGAACCCCAACAGGAAATCCTGGCTAGTCTGTGGAACAACAGGAACTCTCATTCACTGTTGGTAGGCACAGAATGCTACCACCACTTTGGAAGACAGTTTGATGATTTCTTATAGAAATAAACGTACTCTTACCATTTGATACAGCAATCACACTGGCATTTACCCAAAGGAGTTGAAAATGTATATCCATGTAAAAACCTGCATGTGGATCCTTATAGCAGCTTTATTCATAATTGCAAAAGCAAATCTGGAAGCAACCAGATGTCTTTCAGTAGGTGAATGGAAAAATAAATGGTACTACATCCAGACAACAGAATATTATTCAGTGCTAAAAAGAAATAACTCATTTCTTTTCATGAAAAGACCAGGAAGAATCTTTTTTTTTTTAGATTTTATTTATTTATTTATGAGAGAGAGAGAGAGCACAAGCTCAGGCAGACAGAGTGGTAGGAAGAGGCAGAGGGAGAAGCAGGCTCCCTGCCGAGCAAGGAGCCCAATGTGGGACTCAATCCCAGGACACTGGGATCATGACCTGAGCCGAAGACAGCCGCTTAACCAACTGAGCCACCTAGGCATCCTGACCTGGAAGAATCTTAAATGCACACTACTAAGTAAAAGAAGCCAATCTGAGAAGGCTACATAACTGTTCAATTTCAACTACATGAGTTTCTGGAAAAAGAAGAACTATGGAAAATACAAAGTTCAGAGGTTGTCAGTGGGAGGGTGGAGAAAGCAGGGGAAGGGGAATGACTAGGCATAGCACAAAAGATTTTCAAGGCAGCAAAGACCCTGCATTTTATAATGATGTATATATGTCTTTACACATTTGTCTAACACTGAGATAAACTATGGACTTTGGGTGATGATGATGTGTCCATGTGGGTTCATCCTTAATAAAACATGTACTGTTCTGGTGAGTGATGTTAATAAAGGGGAGGCTGTGCATGTGTGGGGGCAGAAAATACATGGGAGATCTCTGTACCTCCCTCTCAATTTTACTAGAAGCCCCAGACTTCTCTAAAAACATAAAAGTCTTAAAAAACTGATTGAGCTGTGAACTTAACGTAGAGCACTTACTGTCTGTGATGACTCAATAAAAAGATTTAAACATCAACAGAAATATCTGGCTCTACCTCAGATCTTTTGAATCAGAATAGGAGAAGGGCATGAGAGTCTTCTTTTCTTTTCTTTTCTTTTTAAGATTTTATGTATTTATTTGTTAGAGAGAGAGAGAGCGCACAGGCAGGCAGAGTGGTAGGCAGAGGCAGAGGGAGAAGCAGGCTCCCTGCCAAGCAAGGAGCCCAATGTGGGACTCAATCCCAGGGCGCTGGGATCATGACCTGAGCCAAAGGCAGCCGCTTAACCAACTGAGCCACCCAGGCGTCCCGGGAGTCTTCATTTTTAATAAGCATCCTCAAATGATTCTAATGTACACTGAAGTTGGAGAGCCACTGATATAAGAAAAAAAAAGCACATTTTCAATATCGAAGATCAAGAAAAATAATTGAAATCAAGACCATCCCAAGAAATGTGAGATAAATGCCATGTAAATACCAGTATCCATATATTCTGAGAGCTTGGAGATTTGAGTCAAGGAACCAACATCTGTTTCTTGTGCTATCAGATAGGTCTCTACATGCAGCTCTGACATAAAAATTGAAATGAGCCATTGGGAGGTAAGGACCTGCTGAGAACAGTGCAGCAGCCATTCATGTCTGCAGCGAGAGCCTCAGGCAGAAGTGCTTCTCTCTCCAATCTGATAATGTCAAAAGCTGGTCAAGTTACTGGGGTTTGAATTACAATGCAGTGCATCTGGGAAGAGCACTTGTCAAGAACATACCTCCTCCAAAAAAGCAAGGGTCTGTTCCAAAAAGAAGAAAAAGGATCTGCCTAATGGAGCTTTTTGAAAGCCAAGATAAAAGATTTTCTTCCGTGTAACTGCCTGCAGAGTGTCATGATTCCAAATGAAAAGCTCTGCTGGCTCACAAACAGATGGTCTCATGTTGGAGTGAATGGATTGCGAGAATATTTAGAGACCGTCCAAGATTGCTGCAAGGATTTGTTTACAAAAGGTTCCTTTTGCTTTGGTGGTGCTTTATGCCACATCGTTTTCCTGTAATATTCACTGTGGTGTTATTAGGGCTGAATGTAAGGAAAGGCAGCTTGCCTTAAAGGGCACCTTG